>KE159218.1:49627-62817 GCA_000411055.1 Leavenworthia alabamica | reverse complement strand
TTTCTAATATTTTATTTTTGTTCATATATTTTAGATTAATTATTTATTTTTCTATAACTATATTTATTTTTTAAATTTTTAAATAGTTTGATAAAACTAATATCGCCTACATAGGAGGAGGCATAATACTAGTTATAATATATATAACAAGTATAATAATAAATAATTATAAATATTAAAAAATTTATATATATTTGTATCAAAAAAATTTCTTATCAATTATCATATTTCAATTTATATCAAAATTTTAGTTTTATTTAATAAACTCCTACATAAATTTAAACCTAATTAGGTAGTTCCTATAATAGTTCAGCCGTAACTCCACGACTCTCACAAGGGTCACTACCTCACCATTATTGCCCTCTAATATTTGATTTCAGGTAATATATCATTGTATATTGTATTACGTTTTGAGATTTTTGTTTCAAGTTTGTAAGTTTATATTATCATTGATCAGGTATGTTTCTACTTTTGTCTCTCTATTATACTAATATTTTTTCATCAGCTTTTGTTGTTGAATTTTAAGTTTTAATTGAATTTTAAGTTTTTTATTATTAAAAAGTTATATTTTATTAAATTTTAATAGTTTGTTTATTTTTTTGGGAATTCCCATTCCCGTCCCGTCTCGTCCCGTACCGTCTTATTTCCGTCCCATCCCGTATTTTAAATGGGACATAAATGGGACATATTTTGAGATTTCCGAATTCCCGTCCCGTTCCCGTTCTCGTAAAATCCCGTCCCAAAATCCCGTTTGCCCACCCTTACCTACTAATATTGTGTCTGACCGAGACAAACGGTTTACTTCGCATTTCTGGAGAGCTTTTCAAAAGCCTTGGGAACACGGGTGAACATGAGCACTGCTTACCACCCGCAGACGGATGGGCAATCAGAGAGAACCATACAAACTCTAGAGGATATGTTACGAGCATGTGTTCTTGATTGGGGTGGTAGTTGGGAGAAATACTTAAAATTGGTCGAGTTTGCTTACAACAACAGCTACCATAGTAGCATTGGGATGTCGCCTTACGAAGCCTTATACAGACGGCCATGTAGGACTCCATTATGTTGGACTCAGGTTGGAGAAAGAAGTATACTTGGCCCATAAGTGGTAGATGAGACGACTAAGAAAAACAAATTTCTCAAGGTTAAATTGTCTGAAGCCCAAAACCGACATAAAAGTTATGCTGATAAGCATCGAAAGGAACTGACGTTCGATGTGGGAGATTATGTATATCTCAAGGCAACAACATATAAAGGAAAAGAGCGTTTCACCAAAAGAAAAAAGTTAAGTCCAAGATTTATTGGACCATATAAGGTGATTGAAAGGATTGGAGAAGTGGCTTATAAGTTACTTCTACCCTCAGAACTTGAAGTTTTTCACCAGGTATTTTATGTATCACAACTCAAGAAATGTCTAAGTGATCGTGACCAGGTTTTGACTGAACTCCCATCAGAGTTAAGCAAAAGCTTGACAATATAAGCCAAACCAATGGCAATAAGTGATCGTGTGGAAAAAATAACTCGGAGGAAGAAGATCCAAATGATTAAGGTACTCTGAGATTGTAATGGAAGTATGGAAGCCACTTGGAAAACTGAGAATAGAATGAGAGCCAATTTTCAAGAATGGTTTAAGGAGATGGGTAAGAATCTTTCCATCCAGGATTCGAGGGCGAATCCTATTCAGGTGGGGGAGACTTGTAGCATCCCTGATCCTCAATAGGATCAGTGTGGGAAATGGCAGAGGGAACTATGAGGAAAGACTTGGCCAAAGACAGGGAAATATAGTAAAATTGTACTAAGTCTCGGGAAAGAATAGGAAGATGGAAGGAAATAAGGAGAACACCGNATCCAGGATTCGAGGGCGAATCCTATTCAGGTGGGGGAGACTTGTAGCATCCCTGATCCTCAATAGGATCAGTGTGGGAAATGGCAGAGGGAACTATGAGGAAAGACTTGGCCAAAGACAGGGAAATATAGTAAAATTGTACTAAGTCTCGGGAAAGAATAGGAAGATGGAAGGAAATAAGGAGAACACCGAATATCGAGCTGGAAACTTAAGTTAACCAGCTGCAGATAGTTTGGCAGAATGGGAATTAGAGCAAAGCCTGAAGAAGTTGGTTCCATGTAGCTCAGATACAAAATTTGAGCTAGTAAACACTCGAGTTGGGTTGCTGTGATAGCTACTGGAAAGCTAGAGGTAGCTGGGGAAGCTTGAGATAACTATAGCAGCTACTGGGGAAGCTCGAGCTAGCTGATTCATCTACCAGGAAGCTCAAGCTAAGTGGTGGTAGCTAGACCAGCCGAAGTGATGAGTAGTCAGCTGAGCTACTAGGGCGGTTGTTCGAGCATGGCCCGAGGGAAGGTATGAGCGAAAGGATGTGAATCACACAGACGCCTCCCTTGGATCCTTGACAACCATTCGGCCCCATATGCGGAACTATAAATAAAGGCTTCTGGTTCTCGCTGAAACATAAGAAATACACGGTAAAATCCAGAGAAAAACTCAGTAAAACTTCGAAGTGATAATTAAGGAAAAATCTAGCATATTAGCGGAGTTTTCCAGGTATTAAGGTAAGTACGTTTCCTGGCTGTGTGTTCAGATTCGTACTCTGCCTGAATTAATATCCATGTATATTATTGATTATGTGATGGGATTCCTATGTGCATATTATCCATGAATCTGCATATGCACATCCGATATTTGTTAAAGGAGTAAGAATTCTCATACTTGATGGTTTCAGGAAAAGATGGTGATCACAACAAGGACATTGCTTAGGCGTGATGGACTCATGACCGGAGATCTGGGTGCTGATATATTGGTAGTGTTAGGATCATTTACTTATGTATTAGTTTTTATGCAAACTCTCATAATGTAACGAATCCTTGATAAATAAATAAAGATATCTGGTTTATTCCTGAAAATCTCTAATACTTGTGTAAATTCTAAGTAACGAATCTCAGAATCGAAACCTCAAAAGAATTACACTAAAGATTTGGCTTAAAATACACTAAGGGATGTGGGGATTCCTCTTGGACTTGGGATGTCTGAGATCGGATCCTTACAGTGGCTATGATCACATGAGAGCATTTTTTGTATATAGTTAATCTATGGAGGTGTAGAAGGAACAAGGAGGATAAGAAAATTGAGAAATGTATCAGAACCATGTCGATGATAAGAATGTATCACCTTGAGTTAGCCTCCCTAGGTGATACAATTTTATTTGAGCTGAACTTGTAGCGTAGAATCTGTTGAACTGTTTTAACCCAATTGACAATACTATTAAAGTTTAAGGGAAGAGATATGAGAGAAAAAGCCGTCTAAACTTTCTTGAAGATCTATGAAAGCTTTGCTAAGTCATAAACCATTGGGTCACAACAAATAGGCTTACATTTCTAATTTTCAATCATAAATTAATTAAAGACTCTTACAATAAATATTGTGATTTATTTACCAAAATACCAAATAATTATTCTTAAATAAGTAATACTCCATGTTACATAATTGCGAATTAGTTAATTTTACTTTTTCTATCGTTAAATACCTAATTAACTTAAGACTGTTTTCTATTTTTGCTATAAGAAAGGTGGACATTAAATAACTCAACCCACTGACCCATTAACTTTGGTTGGCGCAATTGCTTTCTCAGCCGCAAGCCCAATAGAGAGACGAGTTGGAAAAGTAAAACTAAACTTGATCAAAGTTGTATCTAGGCCTAGTTGTATCAACTATCACTAATCGACTCTCTCATCTGCATTCCTTAGGAAGCAGTTCGGTGACAAGCTCAGCTCTTTGCAACTGTCCCAAACAGAGACAGACACACACTGGTTTTGGCTAGTAAAATGAATAATCCAATGCATAAAGAGAAGAAATTTTGAAACCCTATCATCCATAAGTACTTTTCACTACAATGAAACTTGTTGCTTTTAGTACAATGTCTTTAACCCAGGTATCTTATCATCAACAAGATTATCACACATGTAAAAAAAAAAAAAAGATCCTAACCAGAAAAGAAAAAGCTTACCATCCTTCTCCAAGAAAGCAAATGTCCTAACTCTGATACCATAACCAATTAGATAACTAGACTAAGTGCACATTTTAACACATACATCACAAAGCTGCAACGATCCATCACTAACTCCTGTGCATCTAAGAGACTTACATTATTTCAAATGGGGTTATGGTATACATCAACTTTGCATCACCACTCCCACCAGTTATCACCTGTCATCATGTATACTAGTCTAATTTCCTCACTGGACCAGGTATCATATACTTGTTCCTTGTTCTCGAACTGAAGCCCTCTCAGATGCTTCTTCATGGTTCTCAGTTGCCATCTCATTTTCCTTACTCTGATCCATACCCACAACCTGATTGGCCTTGGCCTCCTCACACTGTTCCCCTGAAATTTCCACAGCATCCTTTTCAATTTTTTCCTTGACTTCAAGTTTAGTTTCCCCAAAACTTCCCTCGCCGATCATATGTATGGTCTCCATGGCTTCATCCATGTTGCTCCTGGTGCTGTTGTTGATTTCTTTCACCACAGCTTCCTCCCTCACTGCAACATCCTGCATACAAACATCTTCTCCAGCAACATGATTCTGCTTTGTTTGACCAGTAGTACGTGCATCAGATCCCACAGTATCTCCACCGCCACTTTCAGAATCATTGTCCACAACCTCCTCATTAACATCTTCAGCAACCATATCACGCCTCTCGATATACTGTAACCTTATCCTCAAGTCAGCTACCTCCCTTTCCATCAAAAACAACCTTTCCTTCAATGTTAAGTTCTCTTCCTCCAGTTGAGCAATATGACTATCCTGATCATCTACTCGGTTTTCCAAAACATTATAGTACTCGGTTCCACCAAAATTCGGATAAATCATCTCAAAGCGACTCAAATCATGGTCCAACCTCCTCTCAACCTCAACATGCTCCTCCACCTCACTCTCACTCGATCCTTCTTCATTTTCATCATCCTCATCATTAGCTTCCAACTCATGCCCATCAGCTCTCAGCCTAATCAATCCTTTCATTGATCCATAACCATCAACACCCCACTCCTCTTTCGCCATATCACCCAAAACCTCCCTAGATGGCGAAAATACTGGCGTTGGCAGCACAGCAGGAGTCACAGGGCAAGGAGATACCAACTCAGCAATTCCACCAGCCTTCTTTGCCCTGATAATAAACGAAGTAGTGTTCCTCGGAGCAAAAGGAACATATCGGTTACAATACTTCTTCTTGGGATAAAACTTCCTTGTTTTCACCCTGTTCTGAGACTGCAGCTCATTCAAAGCCGGTGGCTTGTAACCACCACCTGGACCAAGCTGAATAACACCAGAGCCAGGTAACTGCTGCTGAGGACCAGATCCAGGTAGCTGCTGCTGAGGATTGTTATACATAGGGTTATGCATCCTCCTAAGTGGCTCCATCATTGGCCTCTTGTCAGTTGTAATCTTCTTCCCTCTCCAATTGTTGTTGCGATTCATTTTTGAGCCAAAGTTATTAAGAGGGTTTTGATGATACTCAGAACTTAAACTAGGGTTAAGGTTAAAGTTGTGTGCATTCATCATCAGAGGTTGGTTATTCATCATAACCTGTGGTTGCTGCTGGTTCATTCCCATAATGGGATGAGATTGGCCTAATAACGGAGCCTGGTTCATAATCCGAGGGTTCATTACATGTGACGGTGGTGGTGGAGGATTCATTCTCTGCTGCGGTGGAGGCTGGCCTATCATATGCGGTGGTGGTGGATTCATCAGCTTAAATTGATCGTTCATCTTAGAAATACAAACACTAACCTGAATCGAACAAAAACAAACCAAAACCCTAATTTCAAAAGTTTAGAGAAGTCGAAGCAAATCAAGAGATAGATCAATGAACTAGAGGAGATCTATCCGGATTGGGAATCTAAAGATACAAAATTACATATCAAAGAGAAAGAAACAAAGCCAATAAGAGAAACCCTTAGATTGGGTTTCACAATTGAGATTTCGTTATTTTGATTGTTTGTTCAGTTTATTGATTTTTTGGGAGTTGATTCTTGTAATTTGGATCTGGAAGCTTTTTTTCTTGGCAGCAAGCCAAGGGACTTGAGAGAAAAAACTATGAAGGCAAAGATAACTTTTGTGTACCAACGGCTTATCAGATGATGAGATGCTGAGACTATGAGATTATATAGAGGCGACAAAAATGATGCTGGGTCCTCATGAACGGCTGCGATGCGATATGTTAAACCGACGGTTAAGATGTAAAGGTAGGGTCGGTTACGGTATTATTATTCTTTTTTGGAATAATACAGTAAATCAAAGACCAAGAACTTTGAATATTTGGAGAAATAACAATTCAACTTTTAAATATCCAATTTCATCATTCAACGATTTAATTTAGGTAATAGTTTATTATCTTCTAAAAATAATAAAAATGATGGTTATCTTTTTTAATAATAAGATAGAATGACTAATTCCAAATTTTGGGTTTTGAGTGCGTTCACACATATCATTCCTAAAAAATGGACTATTTTAACAAAACCTCCCTACATTTTTTTGTATAAAACTTCGTTTCTTTATAAACATTTCTATATCGAGTTATGCTATTTTCTTCTTATTCTTCATTCTCTTTCTCCTCTTTAGCCTTAAGCTTATTGTCGTAAATCATGGAGTCGATCATATGTATATACTGCTAGATTACGAGTTAACGAGTGAGATGAGGATAGTCAACTAAATCATACATTTGACTTCTGATTGCAAAAAAAAAAAAAATACTTGACTTAAAAGTTCTGTCTGGTAATAAAACACAGACTTGACTTTGCATTTACATGCCTATGCCTTAACGATGGACCTGATCTTCAACCGTGATTAACGATAAACGAGTTTTATATCAAACATCAGTTTTTTTAGTATATGGTATGCGTATATACAACTGAAATAATCATTTGGACTGTAAGAGGCTGAATCTGAACTACCATTCACTTAAAGCCATAGAAGCTCAATAACATCAATTTCTGTTCTCAGAGAAACAAAGACAAAGAGTTATACTGATTGGTGATTGTATATAGTAGACAAAGATTGAGAACACCATATATGACAACTTCCACCTGAGTTTCCAACATTTTTGTAACCTGAGTCAAGTAAGCTTTCCTCTCAAGAATGCATAACCAGAGCCTTGGTGAATGCTTCATACTTATGTACCCTTCCTGATATTATATGGGATACATTAGCATCTTACTTCTTTTATTACAACATTTGCAGTCATATTATACAAAAAGAAAAAGGAAGAAGACAGGAGCTCATACTTTCTTTTCCTACGATCAATTCCAGCTGCACCCATATTCCTCGACTCATTCTTAGAAATCATATTATTGTACTGCATTGGAGAAAGGGCTGGAGAAAGAGTAGAAGTTGTAGATGGCACAAGTGGTAGAGAAGCTGAAGGTGGAGCAGTAGGCTCTGGAAGAGGCCGAGGTAGAATGTGCTTCAGCCTGTTGTTTCTGTAGTTCTTCCAGTAGTAAAACTGTTGTCTATGTGCCAATTCCTGAAAAATCCCGGATTCAACAAAATACAGGGTTCAAAACTTCAGAAAACTTCAACAACAATATGCTTACCTATCAACAAGTCTAACAAGGACATAAGGTTTGGAATATTAAGCATTTTTTATCAATCTCACATATCAACAACAAAAACATAACAGAGACTAAACTCCCCAATACCCAAAAGGCCTCAAACCTAATCTGAAAACACTAGTATCCTAAACCTTTTGAAGCATTCCCTATTTATGTTACTCACTAACATGCTGGTGTAGCATGTTTACTCCATGGTTCTTATAAGATTATTTTACCTTGTTTGCAGGATGGGCCATAGCAGTCCTGAAGTTGGGATTTTGTAGAAGTTCGAGGAAATATAGGCAGTGTGGGTACCTGTAATGTAACATAAATACAAGAACATTAAGGAAACAGATGAAACAAGTAGAGCAATAAGATAGTTTTCAAACAACAATTCCAACTCACATAATGAACTTGATGTACTCGGGTCGTTGCCAGTATTGAAGATAATTCAAGTATCCAATAAATGCTTCATCTTCAAAGTACCGATTCTGTGCTAGGTCTACAAACACACAACAACCCAAAGGTTCTAAGTGCAAAATAAATAATCTATGAAAGTAAACGGGTTACGTGTAAAATACCTTGAACATCTCAATTCAGAACATTTTAGAAAAAAGCACAAACCTAAACCCTAAAACGAATCTTAAAACTGTAGAAAGGAGGAAAAGTTACAGTGGATATAAGTAGGATTGGCGAGACATTGAATGAATTCAAGTTCCAATAAGAATCGTTGCCTTCCATCGTCTGGATCCTTGTAAGTGTTCTTTGGTCTGTAGAGATGCGAAATTAATTACAAAGTAGAGCAGAAACTAGAGAAGAAGAAGAGGAAATAAACCCACGGAGATGGAACTTCTGATGTACCATCATCAATCTCCTCTGGTGAAGCCATAGACGAACAGAATCTCAATTAAACCTATTGAAGAGCTAATAAGCAGGTCTGCGAAAACGAGAATTGAATTTGGATTCGATAGAGCCGGAGACGGAGGATCATTGTTATAGACTTATAGTTCTGAATTTCTAAATTCGGAATTAAAGTTTGGTTATCTTTAAACCAAATGACTCAACCGGTTCTGTATAGATTTATTTTTAATACGTTTTGAAAAGTAGTCTAGTGGTTTAAAGAAACCTGACACCTCAAAATTTTATACGATGCAATGTTGTAGTCCCCACAAAATGCAACTGAGTGCTGGTGTTATAAAGCTACATTTTTCTTCAAACCAATTGACTAACCTATGCAATTCCCAATGCAGTTTCTGTATCCAGCGTTATTGATGTGCTCGAGCCTTAACTTAACTTGCTAATCCACAGCACAAACTGGGTTCTTGACTTGTGATCAAGTTTTAGGTGATTGAACAGTTTTCACCATAGTTTGTGAATCCCAATTGCCAAATCTGTTGAGATGGAGACTAGTAGGGGAAGAGAAGAGTGCCCACTCAGCTTTGAACACTCTTTTCTTATGAGTTTTCATTGACAGACACGGACTCGGTGCATTGTAACGGATATCAAAGATGTGAATCACAGGGTCTGCAGAACCAGATGAGATGTGTAAACCATCTGGAGACCAAGACTGGTTAATTAGAGCTGATTGTGATTCACTGCTTTCTTGCTTCCACCCGAAACAAAATAGTTCTGTCTGAGGTAATCTAACATCATATAACCGTAGCTGCCGGTCTAGTTGTCTGCAAACAAAACACAAGCATATCAATGAATTTTGAGACATTTGCTTTCTTGCGGGATAATTTAAAATCAAGAATCTGGTTTACCTTGTGCTAACCATGACAAGATTAACATCTCGCGGGTTTGGTAGTATATTTGTGCATCTGTTGTCTAGTCTGTGTTTAAATGTATGTTTTTCTTCTCGGGCATCAAACCCAACAAATCTCCTATCATCTCCACATGACAAGATATGATTGTTATGGCGCATTCCAGCTACTCCCATCACAGCTGATGAGTGTAAGTCCCTGTGCACAAGTGTTGGCTTCCATGCATTGGTATCATATTGATCCTGCCATAACACTACTGCATGGTCACTCCCACCTGTGATGAAACAAGGATCATCCCAAGGCGTAAACATGATTCTGTTAATAAGACCTTTGCTATGAGGCCTGTCCTCCAGAAATTTTGACTCACAACTCTGCAAAGGAACATATATCCAAAAAAATATGAGCACATATAGATAGATAAGATCTTACAACAGACAGATAAGTCAAAGGTCGATCGAATCAAATTCCCAATTGTTCCAGCTAAACTGATTTTACTATCAACATGGAATTAAGCACACATTCCAGTTTTTCATAATATGTTTTTTACCCCTCCAGCTTCGTTCAGATATATGGTTGATATCTGAGCGTGACCTTCATCTGCAGTATACACGGAGAAAAGTGCATTCTTGTGTGGATGCCAAGCTATATCTTCTGCCCATTTCTTCTGATCTACTGCTATTCCATTAACTGTCTTAAACAGACTAGCTGAGGACCTGCTCAATTGTGGAAGCAATGATGGATAGGTTAGTATCAAATGAAATTTAGTTTAAACCATTCTTTAAACTCCATCTCTTAAAATCTTGTAAAAAAAATATGATAGCTTGTTGACAAATATAAGCAAAGCTATATTTCATCGCCAAATCATGTTGATTGATAAAGATGATGTCAAACGGAAATCCATAAGAAAAGATCTCACAAAATTTTTAAAATAAAGGACATCTATATATGAATTGGAAGTTTTAAAATCCAAAACCTCTCTTAAAATCATTAAACATAACAATTAATTACGAGATCAGGCATATATATGGCAGATTTACCTATCAGAGTGAAGCTTCCAAAAATGAACCATCCCATCCAATGCACTGAAGAGTAGCCAAAAACCATAAGAAGAAAGGGTTTAAAAAAGATTACACACAGGACTACAGAGTATATTATATAAGCTAACTTTTTCCGATATTATTCTTAGTCCCCTCTTATGCATAAATTATCAATTCCTAGTAGAGAATCTGGACAAATCCCCAGTTTACAGTTTTGAGACCAAATTTCATCTATTAATCAGGCAGAAAATACATTAGCTCGAATCTTTTGGTCACATTCAAACAAAAAACAACTTAAAAAGCACCTTGTAGCAAATAGCTCACGGTCTGAAGGAGAAAGAGCAAGACTTCTCACTCTTTTCATGTGACAACTTGGTAACATTCCTACAGTATGACCTTCAATTGTGGGACGCAAAGAGCTCCTACCTATTAGCGCTATCAACTCATCATGTCCTTGGAATTCTGAAAAAAAAACAATATATATTGAGAAGCAATGAGAAGGTAAGATGTGGCAAAATCGACCAAAGAGATGGCTTTTTACCTGATTTTTCCTGTTGAGAAATGTTAGAAGAAACTCTGATCCTTGGCTTTGCAAAATTCTTATTAGTGTTATTATCACGAAATTGAGCTTGACTTTGGTTACACCTACCTTGGGTTTCCCTTACCACTTCATTAGAAATACTACGAGATCTTTTGGCCTCAGGACTACTTTTGTCGCCGTTTGGGATGTTATAATCCCTTGTAGCCATGGGTTGAGTTCTGTTATCTCGACCCTGGGTTTCCCTAATCACTTCATCAGGAAAACTACGAGATCTCTTGCCCTCAGGACCACTTTTGTCTTCATTTGGGACATTATTGTTCCTTATAGCCATAGGTTGAGTTTGGTTTTCTTGACATCGGATTTCCTTTACAACTTCATCAGGAATACTACAAGATCTATTGACCTCAGGAAAACTTTTGTCTTCCTCTGGAACGTTATAATCCCTTGTAGCCATGGGTTGAGAATGAGTGGTCTCATTCACTTCTACTCTGCCAGGAGCAATAGCTCTTCGCTTGAAGGAAGGCGGTAAAATAATGGATGGCATTTTCATGTCACTTCGTGGATGTGGAGTAGAGGTTTGATTGACAGTCTTGGCCTTATTTCCCTCGGTCCAGAACTCTGCTATACCAAGTAAACTTCCAGTTTTACGAGGCACCTTTGATTTTGGATTAGAAAAGGTAGATTTTTCAACATGATCAATTTGTAAAAATTTTGCCTCCGCATCTGCCATTAGTTTTCTCTCTTCAGCAAGCTGCAAATGTATCAGAAAGTTTTAGAAGACGACTAAACAGTAGGGAAGAAAATCCTAAGAACATCAGAAACAAATGCTGGAAACTATTGAGTTTCAATTATGTGCCTTTTCAAAATTCCCAGCAAGAAGATAGAATTTTTATATCACATAAGATCAATCAAATGAGATAAAAGCTCAATAGCTACGTTGAAAATGGACACCAATATAAACAATAACAGAGAAGATCACAAAAGCTGTAATTCAAAACAAACCCTTAAAGCTCAAATCAACCAAAGTGATGCACACTCTACAATAACTACACACAGAGATTGATTGATTCACTATGGAATCAGCTAATAAAACAACTCAAACCTACATATTTAGTTGCAATTATTTGAGTATTGAAGAGTGACCTCAATAAGCAGAGCGGCACAGTTTGCACTAAAATTTGAAATCCAATAGAAAGAAGAAAAGCAAATGAAAAGAAAGAAGAGACCTTTCTGTCAAATATTGAAATCTGCTCTTTAAGGCGTTGGATTGACTTGGCACGCTGGTCCATGAACTCTAAAAGTGTTTCTTTATCATCTGGGATTTGGGTTGAGAACGATTTTGGTTCTCTTTCAGTAACAGTTTCCTCCCCTTGTTCAGTTTTAGGTTCCTTCATCGCCGTCGTCGCCATTACAGTCTCCGTCTTCCTCCTACCTTTTATCCCCACCAGATCGTGCAAAGTGGGTGGGCAATTTTCCCTCTCGACGTGTGTTTCAATTTTGCAACCACATTTTTCACTTTTTTGCGAATTTGCCGCTTCACTTACTAGGGTTTTGGTAGTCGTTAATACGAGAGTCTCTTTGGTATTAAAAGTTAAACCCCTCAGTTTCCTCGCTAATTTAATTACCCCTATACGTAGAAAATTTCAGTGAAAAAATTAGGGAATGGGCTGATCCAATATTACGCAATCTAATTATACTAAATCACAAGTAATTTTATTGAATAACTGGTCATTTTTCTTTTGACACGTAAGTTTTTGCCTATGTGTCATTCATACAAATTTTCTAATATTAATTTAAAATTTGAATAAATATATATTTTTAATTTTTTATTATTTATTTATTTTTATCATAAAACAACCGTTTTTTGTTCCCACTATCTCCTGTACCCTTAATTTTCTCTAATTTTATTAATTTGAAAAGTAAAAACTGTTTTTGTAAAATTTAGTTTTAGAAAAAAATAAATAATCATCTATCTCTCATTTTGTCTTTCTCATTTCTTATAGATTGACAGATTTTTTAAAACAGTAAACGAAAGGTAATTTTCTATTTTTTACCAATTTTTCTTTGTATATTGTAACTTTTTATTTGCTCTTCATCCATTTTTTTTTATTGTTTTTCTATGATTCTTCTTTTTTTATTATTTTTTCTTCTGTGTGAGAATTTAACCAATTTAGCTTAACTTTAAAAATTTCTTTAGTGTTGTTCATAAGTATGTGAGATAGAAAATTTTAAGATTTTAAATTAT
>KE159218.1:9537-21229 GCA_000411055.1 Leavenworthia alabamica | reverse complement strand
TCTTCCCTTACAATCGCGTCGTCTTTCTCCGAGCCTCGAACTCAGATCCATTCCTTAAAGCGGTTGAACCTCCCTACTCAATATTCCATCCCGCTCAAAGCTAATTCATGGAGTAAGAGTAGTCGAAGATTGGGACTCGTTGTCAGTTCCGTTTCAACGCCTAATGTTGAGCTCCGTACTGGACCCGATGACCTCATTTCCACCCTCCTCTCTAAGGTCTATTAAATATAGTTGAAACTCTGACTTACTTTTTGCGCATTTATTTGAAATTTCTCTGTAAATTTTGATTTCTTTACAAAGAGGTCTGACGATTATGGAGTTAAACCAGGTATCTAACAGCGATGGAGGTGTGACACTGAGCCCTGAGCAACACAAAGAGGTCTCACAAGTGGCTGGAGAGCTTCAAAAGTACTGTGTCAAGGAGCCTGTTAAATGCCCTCTCATTTTCGGAGGTAAAGAAGTGGCATTTGCTTCTTCCTTATAATTCAAACTCTTAACTCCTCAATTCTGCTGCAGATTGGGAAGTGGTTTACTGTTCTAGACCGACCTCTCCTGGTGGAGGCTACAGAAGCGCCATAGGCCGCCTTTTCTTCAAAACCAAAGAGATGATACAAGCCATTGATTCTCCTGATATCGTCAGGAACAAAGTTTCCATCACTGCTTTTGGTTTTCTTGACGGAGATGTCTCCTTGACAGGTGACTGACTATTGCAAAACCCCACATATTTGGTCAGTCCCAGTCATCCGGAGTCTAATCTTCAACCTTTTGTGTGATGATCTTGCAGGGAAACTGAAAGCTTTGGACAGTGAGTGGGTTCAGGTGATATTTGAGCCTCCGGAAGTCAAAGTAGGATCTCTGGAGTTTAAGTATGGTTTTGAAAGTGAAGTGAAGCTTCGGATCACATATGTTGATGAGAAACTTAGGTTGGGATTAGGCTCTAAAGGATCATTATTCGTCTTTAGAAGGCGTCAATAATATTCTTCATTATATTATAAACTTCCATGTGTTTCTCTACTGTCCTTTTGTGTTTCCCTCTTGCCTCAAACAATGCAATTAACTACACTGGCATCTGTGAGAGTAAACTTGTCTAAAACCGCAAAGCTGTGTATATGAAATGAGTCTTAGATAGAATGTTGTAATGTAAACTTCATTCCAAGAGTGTCTCACTTAAGATGAGTTGTTGAGGAAACTACTGGTGGTGAACTTTACCGTAAATTCAGCAAATAGCAACTATAGCCATATAGGATGAGTTATGTTCAAATTCAGAACCTCACGAAAATCTGAAAACACCATCGAACAGATTCAGAGCTCTAACCTGTGAGGAAAGCATACATGAGTAATTGCCAAAGCTCTCAATACAGGCTTACTCAGATATATACATATGTGAATGATGATTACAATGAAGTTTCGTTTAATTACCACAAGCCTGGATAATTTCATTGCAATCTAACCACGTCCTCTTCCGCGCCTATGTCCTCGCCCTCGTCCTCTTCCTCTGCCTCTGCCTCTTCCCCTTCCAGGACCAAAGTTATCGTCTGTTCTTCCATAATCAAACATATTCATTCTGATATCAGATGCCCCGGTTCCATGCACCTCCTGTCCCTAAAATACAATAACAGCTCTCTGATCAAAACCATTTCTGTTTGCATGATCACAAAACCTAAGCCTTCACCCACTGAATCACATAAAAAGTGTGCTAATTATAAGATAATGGACTGGTTAACAAATTCAATGGCCAATTGAGCCATTGAAGATGGGTCATAAAAGTTATTGTGACTCACATAAGAAGAGTCTTCCAGATCAAACTGATTCTGAAGCTGCCACGCAAGATCTTCATCACAGGTAGTGTCGCTCGGATTGTCAGCTGTTGCACGAACTCCCCCACCACTATTCCTCTTTTCCCACTCATCTAGTGTAAATACTGCGGAGTCTTCTTCATCTCTCCCCCTGCCTCTACCTCTACCTCTCCCTCTTCTTCCTTGGTGTTGCCGTTCATTTGAACTCGAATGTTTCATCTTCTCAAGCAGTATTTGCGCAGCTGCTTGGTTCTGCAAAGGAACAGCCTCCACCACTGAAACATGGGGGATGTTATGGCACTAATGAGCATGAGAGTTACTACGCCTCATAGAATTGAATGATAGATATCTCATCTTAGGTATCAATACAATAGCCAGAATGTCAAACTAATCTAACACATCTAATCGTCCTACTATGCAATGAGTCTTTGATCTAAAATGAGGAGGGAAAAAGTACATGGCACACCTTGTTTAGGTCTTGTATCGGAACTGCTTGGCTTTTCCTGATTTTCAGTTTTAACAGATATTTTTGGGTCAGAATCCCCAGCATTCCTCTGCAAATTCTTATCTGTACCTTTTTTGTTCCCATCAACTTTACTACTTTCACCTTTTTCTCCACTAGCCTGTTTTACCGTGGGTACCATGTTCCTAGAAGTCGGCTTGTAGTAATCTGTCAACCATTAGACATATGCTGACAAATAACTTTCTCTGATGCATTGTCCAAACTTCAATCACAATACTTGATTTAGACCAACATAAATGAAGCCAAATTCAATATACTGTCACTTTACAACATAACTAAAATGCAGTTACTCAAATTTAAGTATCTAACCAATGGAGACTGAACGGCATCAAAGTTGGCTACCATGCAAACGGAAAACGGATATGTGATTTCTACATGAGGCACCATAGCCTACGTAAACAGATACATAGGGATTCTGGAGCTGGGGTCGAATTACCAATAAATCTATGGGTGAAGTCAAGTCCTTGCAGCAGTCAATGCATAATAACAGTATAAAAAACAAAATTTTGAAGATAACTCTATTTGTTAACAAATATTGGCCAGCAAGTACAAAGTGAACTAAACAAGCAACAAACAACTAGAAAAAGATTGAATGGAAATGAGGAAAACAAGAAAACCCTGCTTACCACGGTGATGAGAACCTGTTTGAATCTGCAACTCCTCAAATGGAGGAGGACCATCACCAGTTTTGCTTTCCTGAGATTGCCTTCCAGATGAACGAGACAAACTAGAGTATTTTTTCTTCATCTGCCATTCTTCAGTGAGTGATTGCACATAACCTCCCAATACAGTCACTTCTTTTGGAGTCAAACATACTAAACCGTCACGTACCACAGCTTTATTTTCTAAACGTACCTGCCAACAAGACAAAACAAAAATATCAACAATACAAAGGTGATAAATTTCCATAAGACACCCTCCTAATGCATGATCAAATCCTGGAATAATGCAATGCAAAACACAGACAAGAGGAATGGAATTAGATTGATATGTAATACCTTAGTACCAGGAGTTACATCATTGTTAATTGATGGTATATGAGAGTACTCAAGTGCAGATATCTCAGTCTTCCCGTCAGTCAGAAGGAATTTTAACACTCGTTTACCATTCGAACTTCCCAAAAATTCCTCAGCGCTGCTTCTTGTAATATCCCTAACAGAACTAATCTACGATCACAAAAGCATTGAGAACAACTTAACACAATATACAGTAAATAGAAGCTCCATTCTCAAAACTAGGAATACTAATCAGTCATCAGCATGAATCAACAAAACTGAGCATTTTAAACCTTTTACATAAGACTGCAAATACACATATGTCTCAGTATATAAACTCTTGTTAATGTTATATAACTTCTTCAAATCTGATTCTTGTTAATGTATTTTGATGTTTGTTTGCAGTGAATAAGAATAAGCAATGTACCTGGAGAACTTTGGGGCCTTGAAGATGAGAACACCTGCGTAATTCAGTAGGTTCGGGGAGGGACTTACCTCCGATTAACCTAATATCCATGTTAANCTCCATTACCTCGATCCTGGATTCTACATTTTTTGGGGTCGAAATAAGATGGTTTCGGTTTTGGTTAGTGGGCCTAATGGCATATATTTAAGTCCAAGTTTTGGTTAATAGGCCTAATGGCCCATATGTAAGTCCAGATTTTGATAGTATGTATGACTTAACTTGTATTTATTATAAGGGTCTGTTTCCACAACGATAAAGATTAAAGAGTTATGACGATGGACGATGGTAATTCGGTCTACGTCGGCGGTCTCCCTTATGACGTCAACGAGGAGACTATCCGCCGTGTCTTCTCCATCTACGGCTCTGTGCTCACCGTTAAGGTAAAACACCTGTATCATTGGTTATCCTAATTTAGGTTTCTTAATTTGGATAATTCATTACTTTCACGATATAGAAGTCTCTCCAGGTTTGAGATCTTAATTGTGTTGGATGATATTAGAGATAAAGAAATTAATAGATATGGATACGTACAAAGACTAATTTGAATAACTTCAAATTCATAGTTGATTACAACATGTGAGCTGGTCAAGAGTGTATTTTTGACATTAAGACATATCTGTTACTGTTTGGTAATGCAGATTGTGAATGACCGGAGCGTAAAAGGGAAATGCTATGGCTTTGTTACATTTTCAAACCGTAGATCAGCTGATGATGCTATTGAAGACATGGATGGAAAAGTATGGTTCTTGTTCTTTCTTGTCCTTGGAAAATATTTAAGAAAATTAAAGCTTTTACCGTTAAATTTGTGTTTTTTTTTTCAATTCTATTTGTAATGTTGACGGTGCTAAGCTTGTAATCAGAGTATTGGTGGACGTGTAGTTCGTGTGAATGAGGTGACAACAAGAGGTGGAAGAATGAATCCAGCTCAGGGGCGGCTTCAACCACGTGGAGGCTGGGATAAAAGCCCTGAGGGGAGAAGAAGTGATTGCAGTTTTGAAAGGGATCGGCGTAGTGATAGGTCTCGGGAACGAGATAGGTCTTTGGACAGGAGAAAAGATCACCACTACATAGAGAAGGAAAGAGCTTATGAGCAGTCACAGGATTTTGAGAGGAGGAATGATCATGATATGATTGATAGAAGTGGTTATAAGGAAAGGGTTTTTGAAGGTGATGAAGGAGAGTGGCGTGGGGATAGATCTTTTGAGGATAATGGTAGGGGAATTAATGGGACTAGTTCTCATGAAGGAAAGAGCCAAGAAACAAAGAGAGAAGATAGGTAACAAAATTTGTTTAAATTTATGTAGTCTGGTTATTATTTAATGGGGTTTGATGAGTCTTGTACTCGTGTTCGTATATGTTACCGACTGAAGATTATTTAGGCTTGATTTCATATTGTTGAAATATCTTAATTGGTTTTATTGAACTAACAGTACCATGAATGATGGTGAGCTTGGCAGGGATCAGGTCTCGAATTCGAGTGGAGATCACAATTTTCAGGTAAAGATGATGTGTGGTTTCCGTGTATTGCATAGTTCATGTGATAACTTGTGACTATTATACAGGTTAAAGAAGAAATGGAAGCGCTAAAAAAGATGCGTAAGGTACTTCGAGATGAGGTAGGAGGCTTCTTTCTCTCCTCATATAGGCAAATTGGTAGACTGTTTCTCAGTTTCATGAATCTTTGCCACTGTTACTCTACGAATCAATAAAATGTTAATCATTAGAGATTGGAAGAATTTATAGTCTAGTTTCAATTTTAAGGTGCTGGTGATGGAAGAAAGATTGGAAGAAAAGGAAGTAATTTGCTCAGAGATACATAAAAAGTTTAAGGTCTGTGTATACTATATAATATATCGTATGAGACCGAAATATTTTACAAAGGATTTGTTCTCATTTGAAATGGTTAACACAGAGATTGGAAGATGCATTAATGAATGAAAAGAAACTTACTTCATACCGCCGAAAAGAATTGACAAAGGTAATACATAGGTTCAAGTCATGTTTCCAAAGTTAGTACTGTTGTTAGGTAATATTTGCTTACATTTGGTCTATGTTTTTTTTGGTAGCTACATAAATCATTTTCAAGGGTTAGAGAGTACACAGACAATCTCAAAGACTCTGAACAAGAACTACAGGTTAGTTTCTAAATTTGCACATTCTAGTGACTGTCATTGTATAGGCTTAAACAAAACAAGTGTCTTATATTGTTTGCAGTTGCTTGTTAATTCAGCAGCTAGAGAAGGTGTGGTTGGTGGTGATGGACTTGGAAATGGGTATGCGTAGTACATGGTCATTCACATCACATGTATGATATGTTCTGTCTTTAAGTGTAGTTTTGGTTCTAAGTTATCTTTGTGAGTTTTCTCTTAGTTTTTTTCAAGTCTAGCTATGTGGTTTTGGTCTTGGTTGGATCAGATCAACTGGCTTATGGATTGGACAATGATTAGGGATTAACTGTGTTTGGTTTCTTTTCTTTTTTACTTTTATGACATTTGGTCATATTTAAGTTATACGAGTTTATTGGATATTTAACGAAAATACGAAATAAATCATACGTATAATAGGTTTAACAAATTATTTATTTCTGTAATGTTTACTTTATTCTTGAGTCCTTAAAGATACAATATACATGGAGGTAATTAAAATGTTTTAAAAGGAGAACAAAAAAAAGAGAGTTAAAATATTAAGGTTGACGCAAGCATCATCTCCACCGTCCATTACTCGTAAGCCAAATGTTTTAAAATTGATTAAGATGTGGCCATCCTTTGACCTATCGTTGCTTGTAAAGGCAAGTTAAGCCAACCATGAACCAACACTCAAATCATTATACATGACGATCTTGAATATAACGTCCCCATTTAAGCTGCCCAGGAACAAATCTAAATATAACATTGCTTTGACCTAACAAGTGAACTTAAAATATAATTATATTCTCACCACAAATTGATATCTAAGTTAAATAGCTCCTCTATATATAGTCTAACAACACTGAAGTTGATTCTAACAAAACCAAAAATATAAAGAAAATGGAGAAAAACCAAAGATGTAACAAAGACACAAACACTAACATTGGCTTTTGCCTTCTTCCCTCTGAACTCATACAAAACATTTTATTTCATCTTTGTATACCTGAGATCATTCGTATGAAACTACTTAATAAATATGTTTTAACCACAATCTCTGACCAAAGTTTCATCCGACAACTCAACGATGGATCACAGAGAGACACGTGGATTTTTGTCTACACTAGACGTTGGCGCCGCGACAACGGTGTTCTTCACGGTTTCTCAGACCGATCTGTACGGTGGTTCAAGATTCCGTTGGCTGAGATTCTAACCGGAGATATTTTTCCGGGAGAAGAATTATATTTACTAACAGCTAGTGGTAACTTTCTTCTCTTTGCCTCTAATACTCATAGTGGAATCATAGCCGTTGATTTGGTGGTCAAGAGCGTTAGAAGAATTAGCTCATGTCCGTTAGGTCCACGTGGCACTTCATCTTGGAGACGATCCGGTATGAAGCTTACTCCCGATCTATCTAATCCAAATCATTTCCGGTTTATGTTTGCTGAAATGGTCAATAACCGACCGGTTTTGTTTACTTATCATTCTAATACCGCCACGTGGCATACTAAAGAAACAGAGAATCCAATAAATTGGGGTTTTAAAGAAAACATTAGTAATGTATTCTTAAGCTTATCAAACCAACCTCACGAGAGTATTGTGATGAAAGTTGACGCCGATGGTTCGATGATTCTACGGCCAAGATTTAACCTAGACGCGATCAGACAATGTCCATCGAGTGTTGGATTCAGCAGAAATGATCTAGAGAGTCAACTGTTACATATACATGGAGATGAGTACAAAGTTGTTATTAGATTAGATCAAATAGATAAGTCAAAGATGAATAAAATTATGAAGAGTTTAGAGGTTTGGGAAATAAATTCAAATGGTGATAAGTGGGAGTTAGTGTCAAGAGCTCCAAGTGAAGTGATTAGTAAAAGGCCATGTGGTGTGATGATGGGATGTTTAGAGAGGAGATTAGGAGTGATTAGAGTGGCTCTAATGACGAATCATGAAGGTTTATGGAATATTATATGGTTGGATTATGATAGAGACAAGGATAAGTGGGAGTGGATCCCATTACCTGATTGTAGATTTTTGCAAGGTTCGAATATGGCTGGGATTAGCTTCTCATCTGGCCTTACCTTCTCTTTGTAAAGTTTTTAATATAAATTAATATATTGTTTCAGCCGACCATATGTTTCTTGTGATATCATTGTATGAATTAATAAGTGAAAGGTGGGACAGTGTCATGACTCATGCTTTAAGATTCAAATCAACTAAACTCTAGGAAATAATTGAATCACGGGCTTAGAAGAACATGATCACAAACAAAAAGGAAAAAGAAGATCACAAGTGGAATTTTAAAAAATAGTTCTTACTTAAAAAAGTATAGTTTCACAACAACAAAAAGAAACAAACCAAAATATGTGAACCAGCGTTGTTGTGCGGAAAGATGGAGATCCAGTCAAGATCGTGTCCAACCCACCTTCAGTAAAGAGTCTTTACGTCAGCCACGTGTATCTGAAGCACATTGCTCTTACGTGCACCGGACCTTATAGGCTAGGAAAGTCTCAATATGATACAAATAACTCAAAAATTCGTGTAAACATAGCAACATACAATTTCTATTGTCATTTGTGTTGAGTCTACATGTGCTCCTCTCGATCACACTGTCCCATACTTAGATCCGTAACCTACGAGCCATCTTGCATAAACTAGTTGTTACGTTTGAACTTACAAACTATCTATTATTCATTCTTCTTTCTTTATATGGTCAGATATTAAAACACTGAACATAACATAAACTGATTTTGTATAAATGGACAATATCCTGAAGGGAAACAGTTTTACAAAAATTTAATACTATATGAAATCAGAAACCACAAAAAGATGATGACCACCTTTTTCTAGTAACCTCTTAAAATGTAAAAAAAAAAGACTAAAAGATATTCAAAATCCAGAATCAAATGCTACACACACCTTGAAAGTGTGTAACAAAACAATATAAACCTCTTCCTCTCACAATCTCATACAGAAGAAGCTAACTTCCCTGGATTCACAGGAATCAACTCCTCATCTTCTTCGCCTTTCTCGCTATCTTTCTCACTAACCAATGGTTTCTTAGCAACAGTTACAGACTGCTGATAACCAACACCACCACAAATAGTAACAAGAAGACAAAGCAAACCAACAGGAGTAGCATGCTTATCCCAAATCAAAACATTGATTACAACAGTTAAAAACTTATTAACAACACCAGTCACTGTAAAAGCAGTAGCAGAGATAGCATTCCTAGCAGCAAATCCAAAGTAACTAATAAGAAAACCAAACACACAAGACAATGCCACAGCTGAAAACGCCACAGGCTCAAACAAATTGCCTTTATTCTCATTCACAACTGCGAAAACCTCGGCTTGTTCACCAGTGAGAAACCAAAATATAGGAGCTATCATTAGAGATAAGAGATTATTGTATAATACATAACCCCAAGTGTTTAATCCTAGATTTGATACCATATGTTTAATATAAACCATTTCAGTTGTGATTGTAACAAGATAAGCTAAAGCCCATGAATAAGCCGTTAGAGAAAAAGCCGAGTCAGTTGCAACGTACCCAACCGCACCAAGGAGGATGATGAGTAACGATAAGAAAGTGAGTCTTGAAGGTAATGGCTGATGACGAAACGCTGTATCAGCGATCGCGACTAAGAGAGGTGTGAGAGATCGGAAAACTATGAATGTATCGACATTAGCATGACGGAGGAGGTTTGTGTTGGTGAAGATCGCGAGGTAGAAGACGATAGCAGCTGGGAGAAATTTCTTAGCGTTTTCCCAGGTGAAAGGATCGTGATGAAGGATATCAAATTTGCCGAGGAGATAGACGGCGACAGTACAAGTTAGGTATTGAAGAGCGGTCAGAAGTCCTGGGTAGTTGAAATAGGTTATGGCGAACTTGTTGATGACGGCGAGGAGGCTAGAGCAGAGTGCGTAGCCGATTACGAGGCTACTTGTTGCGTATTGTTGATTACTTGAATCGATTCGAGAGGAAGACATTGTTTGATTTTGAGGTTTTAGGGAGGATCCAGATCGGAGAAGAAGAGAGGATTGGATCTGGGATTGAAACGGAGACTATTAATTATATTGAGGAAGGTGACGACGACTTCATCAGTGTCGTGCGGGTTTGGCAATTTTGCCTAAACTTTAATTACATTACCGCTTTGAGTAAGAAATTGGTGTTAATTTTGGTCAAAATAAAATAACCATTTATGACAGCGAATTTATTGTATAATTAAATACATGGACATTTATTTTATTTGATTGTAAAAAAAATTGGGTATTTGAACGTAAACAGTCAATGCACTTAATAAGACAGTTACTAGTATTATTTTTCAACTTCCATGTCATTGATTTGACCAAACCAAAACTTCTCTTTGAAACGCTTATGATTTGATTACCAAAACCTCTCGTTATTGTTGGAAGATGTCATTCATGTTATTGAAGTGGTTTGTAGGTTGTGGTGCTCTGATACGAACCAGTACCACCAAAGCACCTGTTAGAGACGGAAGCCACGAGACTTGGAGTGTTGATAAAAGCCTAAGAAATAAAAAGAGACAGAAGACTCAAGTCTCGTGGAGAGGTTCTGTAAGGATGAGTTGCACAGAAGACTCTAACTGAATTAGAAGGTTTGACTAATGTATATGTCTAAATCGTGTTGCAGTCACGTTTTGATATCTTGTAGATACACTCAAGGAAAATGAATTTGATGCGTGGCATTGATATGAAAAAGATTGCAGAGAAGATGATTGGTGCTTCAGGTGCTGAATTGAAGGTAAAGTATTATATTCTACTGGCTCTCTCTGTTTCTTGCTCTCTACAAGTTGTCTTTTTCTTACGCTTTTAGTTACTATTGTCAGGCTGTGTGCACGGAGGCGGGTATGTTCGCTCTGCGGGAGAGGAGAGTATACGTCACAGGTGACACAAGAAGACTTTGAGATGGCCGTGGCTAAGGTGATGAAGAAAGACACAGATAAGACATGTCTCTGCGTAAGGTATGGAAGTAGGAATCTTTCTGTTTTGTACTCAAAATTAAGAGAGAGACACAGTTTCATTTCGGACCTGAGAAATTAGAGTTTCTTTATTATATGTTCTTTCTAAAACCTTTTTCAGTTGACGACTCTTTGAGCATTTGAAAACAAAGTTTTGAATCTAGAGAATGTATCTGGGGAATTACAATAAATATGTATCTAGGAAATATTTAATTTGATGTTGTAACAATAAGAACATTTAATTGAAAAATCTGACGAGCCAGTATAAAGTGTGTTGGCCATAGTCACAAATCTTCCAAAAAGTTATATACAAACAGGTGAGGCGGACCGAAGGGTTTGACTGTTTTTCGGATTTTAATAATAGGAAAACCAAATAACCGGTTTATAAAAGATTCAGTTCATTTTTTCATATAATTTGGAGGGTTTTCTGCAAATAAACCATCAAATTTTTTTTTTTTTTGCAAGATCAACCTCGACTCGAGTTTTGTACAAGTCAATCTCCCCAACGCCAAAGTCAGCCGCTATATAACCCCTCCGTATATCGCTCATATAACCCCGTTTAGTCTCCATTTTAATCCGTTTTAATCTGTTAAATCTACTTAAAACAACACCGCTTTGTGACTAAAACAACACCGTAATGTGACATCGTTTTGCACATTATGCTGCCAAAATCAATTTGGGAAAAAAATCAATTTGGGGGAAAAATTTAGGGTTCTCTCAATTTTTCTTTCTCAATTTCTCTCATTTCTCTCAATTTCACTTTCTCTGTCAATGGCTTCTTCGGCAAGTTCAGGAGTTGGTG
>KE159215.1:107201-131316 GCA_000411055.1 Leavenworthia alabamica | reverse complement strand
TATTACTATTATTAATAAATTTGTAAGAAACTCATTATTATTACTATTATTAATAATAATAATAATATTATCATATGATATGAAATAAAAAATATTTAGAGAATCTCCGATGGAGTTTCTTACAACCTTCTGGGTTAGGCCTTTATAATTGTGTGGTGGATCATTATAGTCAAGTATGCTCTCTTGTTCTCTTATAAAGATTGAAGGATCAAGACAACACATTGTTGAACTAGAAGGAACATAACTTGGGTTGTAGCAGGAACTAAAATCAGGTGGGAAGAAGAAGAGCCTTGTCCTTTTCCATTAATTAATCATTGTAAATGTTGATATCACAAAACTATATGTAAACAATCGACCAAAAAAGGCTAAACTGAAGTTACTCTTATAACAACTTACGACGAAAATAGTAAAGAATCTGAGAACAAAAAAAAAATCACTTATTTGTGAAGTCCTCTAAATGATTGCTTTTGGTACTCTGATCCTTTTGTATTGCTTTACACATTCTTCACTTTTGGTCCAAAGATGAGGTTGTTTGTTCACAGCAAAAGAGACTTGTCTTTGTTTGTTTACCTGAGGGACTGAACAAATATAATGAAGGTTTCTTTCATTTGCTTCGTTTCTTAGCTTCACTGTAGAAGATTACTCCACAGACCGTAAGCGAGTAACCTAACATTCCTGTTACTGAGACAGGGTTCCTGAATATTAGGATCGAAACCACCACTGCTACTGCGCCTTTGGCGTTTCCTAGCACCTGTCATAGAAAAAGTTTTCATCATTAACTTATAAGAGGCTCTCAGATGCAGGATCTCTTTCGATGATTAGAGTTGAATCCATTTGGGGAAGTTTTGTTTATAGACAACAAGTGATGATGTATAGAAGAGATGTGTTGTTTACCTGCAGAGTCAGAGCACTGGTGTGTTTGGTGACTAAGAAATTGGTCAAGTTGACAAAATAAGCTAACGCCGAATTGAATAGCAGATACCAAATGATTCTAAAATCGTCTCTGGCAAGTGCAATTGTAATGCCAACAACGTTTTTCTCCATGATCAGAGTAGCAGGAAGAAGGAACACAACAGCTATGGGAGCCATATAAAGAAGGAGGTTCATGGAGTTTAGCTTCTCCCTTCAAACAGTAAACACTCTTAATGTCAATAAAGACTTCTGAAAGATGAAAAGAAGAAGAAAAAAAAAACTCTTATCTCTTACCCTTCTGAAGATAACAAAATGCCTTGAAGAACTGATTTAAGTGCTCTTGCAGCTGTGGCTGCAATACACATAATGAATCCAAATAGGTGGAAACTTGGTTCACCCTGACGAATACATATAAAAATCGAGAAAAATCAGATATACTTAAGTAAATATGCATACTCTAAGCACATATAAGAACATTATCTTCTATACTAACTATATCTTTTTGAGCAGCATATAAAGTGACTGAGATAAACTAACTCTACAGCTTCGCGCTAAGATCAACATCATCTATACATGAACTATACAAACAAGATTCTTCAGTCAATGCAGAACCAATCTCAAATAAGGATTAAAGCCAGAGAAAATACCCCACTGGCAATGACAACACCGGTAACAACAGGGATGAGAGTGATATAAGTCAACCAAGCTTCTCTTTTAAACGTTATCAGATAAGCAAACACTGCGGTGAAAAACGGCGTCGTAGCACCAATAGCTTGGTTAAACGAAACAGGAAGAAACCTAAGAGATATATTCCCAAACACCACCGACACACAGAAAACGAGACTTAGTGCTACGATTTTAAAAAATTGAACTCTAGATCTGATTGTTTGCATAGGAACCATCTTCATCCAAGCTATGGCAACATAACTAAGAAGTGAACAAGCCGTCATGTGACACATGGTGAGGAAGATCGGATACTTGAATCCATAGTTACTTAACAAGTATTTGTTTAACAATAGAACTCCGATGTTTGATGAATACCATGACGCCACGAGTCCGATTGTGAAAAACCGGCCATTCTCCGCCACCTTCATCTTCTTCTTCCGATCTGATCGATTCTGTTTGAACGGATTTTGGGAGAATGAGAGATCTTCGAACACAGATTATTACTATTCAATGGATTGAATCGAGATTAGGTCAATAAAAACGCCAAGGAGAATAGAGAAAGTGGGATTGAAGAAGAAGATGAAGAAGCAAAGGTCAATGAGAGATCTCTCTCTCTTTTTAAAATTAAAAATGTTACTATTCTTCTTCTTCGTCGTCTTCTATTATTTTTTTTCAGTTAATGAGTTTTAATGCGTTATGTTGTAATATTTTTATAAGCTCTCACGGATGTCAGTTTCCGTGATTTTTAATTCTTCATTAAATGCATTCATTTTTATTTCATTATATTTTTCAAAGACTTGATTGATTACTGAAACAATAATCAAAGTGTCAAAGATATGTGTATGAACGAAGGAAAGCAACGTTTGACTTACTGAGTTATATATTATGACTTCTTCCATTCGTCAATTTTTCTAAGAGTTAGGCATTATATATTGGCAAATTGCCAATAACATTACAAATCCATCATATGATGAAATAAATGATAATGACAAAAAAAATATATAGTTTAATAATGGCAGAGACCCGAGCAATTGTGTGTTTGGTTCAGGAAAAAACTAAAATGAGTTTAAAAACATTTTTTTTGACGGTTTTATCTTTATAATTTGTTTGTTCACTCGACTAAGACCTCGTTAGCGTTCATACTACTTTTAAGACAAAAAGAATAAATATTTTCTCTGTTTACTGTCTCTTTGTTGACAATATAAAGAATTAACGAAAAAATAATCAATATGAAGAGGATTTATGTATAGCACAGATTAAAACGATAGAGTCAAATAAAATAACCGGAAATACAAATAATCATATATTTTTGGCAAGTGCATATTCAAAAAGATATGAAGAGGATTTATGTATAGCACTCGAACCCTAACGTATCTGCCAAGATTTTGTGAACATGGTTAGCGGTTAATTAGCTACATCATATTCACACGGCATTTTCCCAGATACACACGTGGCCTCCATCGGCAGCTTATTCAGGAACGTTACTTTGTTGGAATTTTTGAATGAAGAAGAATGTTTGAGCTATCTCGAGCGATAGCGACTTACGTGGCTAGCTCGTATCTCAAGTAGTAACTAAACTAACTTTAGCCGCGGTTATTTTATACACTGTGGAATCCGAACAATTGATTCTGCTTCTGTCTAGTAATCATTTTAGAGACAAAAGATTAGATATGAATTGAATGAATTATTCATGTGATGCTAAAATGCTGATCTTGTTTCTTCAAAACCATGTGCAATTTGTTGGTAGGTGTGTTTTCAGATCTGTTAGAAACGAAGGATCCATGGTTTCCGGAACCAAGCGGCATGAGAGCGACCAGTCAGGTTCTAAGATCAGACAACATCTGTGTGGCTATGGGATTTAAAATAAAAACTAACAACCTTGAGTTTTATTGAACCCCACGATATTTATTTAGTTCTTTAAAAAATACAAAATACGAGAAGAATTTAGTCTTAAAAATTAATTAATGATTATTTTATTAGTTGGCCCACGATTTTACTCATCACCTCAGTCAAATGCCAAATCACAATAGACGACAAAGTAACGAAGAGAGCCCTTCATTATATACTGAATGAGATTAAAAAAAAACTGTAATATGAGATTAAACCAGCCAAAAACGAGAAAACAACGAACTCTTTGGTATCACTGTTCTTCAAGTTATGATCATTTATCACAGCTCCTGATCAAGGTAAGGGTCTCGAGGAGATTTCGGGACAAGATACTCTGAAACATCTGTCACATATGTTTTCAGCTTTGAACTGGTTCGCGTAAGCCAACCTGCGTTTGCCTGCTCCACCTCACTCTCCATTTTCTTCCTCTCTTCCTCTTCCAACATACTTATCCTTCTCTGAACCATATAAGTCTTCACAGCTTCCACACCTGCCTTCACCAATTCCTTGGGTGGGACCACAAGCGGGTTCTGCTCCAAGTTCAGTTTGGTCAAGCTATCAAGTGTGCCAAAAGTGTCTGGTAAGGCATGGATTTGGTTGTTGCTCAAGTCAAGTTCTTGGAGGCTTATGAGGTCGCCAAATTCAGAAGGGAGATGACTAAGATCACTGAAGTTACTACTTAGGTTTAAGTACTCTAGGTTTGTGAGCAACACAAACGAATCAGGAAGACCGTTGAGTTCGTTGAAATGGGCATCAAGGTATTTTAGGGATCTCATTTCACCTATACTGGTTGGGAAGGATCGGATCTTATTATATTGGATCAGGAGCTTTTCTAGATTCACTAGCTCCAACCCAATGTTGGTAGGTAAGTGGGTAAGACGGTTGAAACTCACGTCAAAGATAACCAATGACCTGTGAAATTTTGATATAAGAAGCGGTTAGAACTGTAAAAAAATTATAAGTTATATATATTACGTACCCACAACGACAGATGGAATCAGGCAAAGATGTGAGCTTGTTAGTAGAAACATTCAAGACTTTAAGTTTGGAAAGTAAACCGATAGAATCAGGTAATGTCTCCAATAGATTAGTGGAGATATCTAGTTCAACAAGACTATTCAATCCAGCTATTGAATCAGGAATTGCCTGTAGGGACATAAAACTCTTGTCAGACAAGACAAGTGAAACTCAAGCCATAGACACTACCTCATAACAAGTAAGAAAAAGGCATAATTGGTTACCAAAATATACAAAAAAAAAAGAAGAAGCTAAAATCAAATGCTACAAGTAATCTTTGTGATCTCTCATTGTAACCTCATCAACCATTTTTATAAAAACTGACCTCAAGCTTATTATTGGAAAGGTTAAGAACAAGCAACCCTTGAATGCTCCCAAATGCTTCAGGGAGCAATCTCAGCTTCCTCCCTGATAAATCAACATGATCCACCGGATTAGCCGAGGCTTGTTGTAGTATCTTTACAACCTCCTTATTAACATCCACATCCGAAACGCTATCCTCATCCGCCGCAGCAGAATCGTAAATCCTCACAAGCCTCTCCTCCGCTTCTTTCAACAATTTCTCATACGAAGCATGGACTTCATCAAGCTTTAAAATCGACTCACACCATGTTTTTTCCTGATTCATTTCTTGTCTCCTCTTCTCGTCTTTCTCCGCTGATAAGGACGATTCGATTTCCGAGAGCTTGATATGAGCCTTGTCGACGGACTCGTGATCAGGTCTAGGTCCTAGTGTTGTGATAATAGATCGAGTCTCAGCAACGTCAGAGATCGCGTTAGTCATGGAAGCGAGAATATCTGGTTGTGTTAAATAAGGCATCTGAGTGACGATCTCGACATCAAAAGGAGGAACGGAGGAGGATGATGATGATGAAGGGGAAGGGGAAGAGGATTTGCCGGTGAAAGAAGGGAGACGAGACAAGACGTAGGAGAGGACAGGGAATTTCTTAGGGTTAGGCTCCGCCGCCATTGTTGATAGGTTCTATCAAAGTTAGTAAATAGGTTCGAAGATTGGAATCTAAAATCTGGAAATACGAAGAAGATGAATGATGATTAATTTGATTTTCTCTGTAAAGAGCCAAGTGGCGAGCTTGTCTCTCCCACGTTGTCTTTTTGTTCTTCTGTTGCCAAGTCGACACGTGTAAGCTAATGTTGCTGAGTAAAAAAAAAAAAGAGAGATGTATCATAATATAAAGACTGATAAATATAGTATAAAACTAGATTATACTATATAATATGGTTTGATTTGTTTTTTTTTTAAATCTGAATTCAAGGTTTTGTTGGCCACATATACAGGCTATGATAGAGTGAGAGATAATATATGAGTAATCCCTAAAACGGTTAGAGTATTTTTTTGGAGCATAGTGCTACTGTCATTGTTATGTTACCATTCGAGTTAAAACTTGCATACTATATGTCGTGAAGAAAAATGAGAAACCGTTCTAGATGACATCGATTGATGTTTGCCAGCTTTCAGACCCATACTGTTCTCTTGATTAAACCCACTAGTACCACAGGTTCATTACATATTACTATTTAGATAAATCCAAGTCTAGTCAATATTTTATTAAAAGCAAGTTGTGTCCACAAACTAAAATAAGACAGACCCGAAGTCAATCACTTTTGGAGTTATGTAGTAATTAAGGATGGTCACTGCTTCGTCATCTCATCTTCTGATTCGGATAATTTCCTTTTTATATTTCTTCGTTAGACCCCACTTTGTCATTCATGAATTTCAAATCGAACTCAAATTGCAAATAACTGTATACCAGTTTTTCAGTACTGACCAATGTAGCTAATAAATTCAGCTTGGGATACCAATATCAATTTGAGTTTGAATTTTATTGGCCATCGTGATTAAGTACTGACTCAAATATATTATTTTTTATAGTTTTTATATAATTTTATTTTATTTAAATTGAAGTTGTACAAAAAACCCAATAATGTTGATGCATGTGCCAAATGTTAAAGCGTGATTAGTGGGAGTTTTTTAATTGAGTCTCTCACTAATAAAAAATATAAAAATTATAAATTATAAAATGAATTTTTCAAATGAGAGATTTTGAAAATCTTGATAAAAAGTCACTTGACACATGCCTAGTTTTTTTTTACTGTTTAAATTCTAAATTAAAAGTTAATTTGTAATGAAAACTATTAAAATAATATACTATTTGAGAGACTAAAAGAGCTTCTTCCTCTGTTCTCAATTCATTTATGAAGTTGTGGTTTAAATATTGACATATAATTAAAAAGAAAAAAAATCGAAATTATTATTATTATTATTATTATTATTATTATTAAAAAAATTGTAATCGCACCCAATTGTTGAATGATTTGAGTTGAACTTTTAAATACACACCAACAACATAATTGAAACATATCGAATAGAAAAAAAAAAACAAATGAAACTGTCATAATCAATCTCTATTGCCCTAAATTTAGAAACAAAAAAAAAAACAAAATTGTAGATTGAAACTATTAATTGTTATAAAAAAAAACTGATAAGCCACATGCATTTCGTCATTATATAACAATAAACACGTACCTCGCCTGACGTAATCGCGCTCGTCAGTGCACATCTATTAAAAGACAAAACCTGTCTGAACAAGACCTTCAACAAAAATGGAGACTAGAGAAACAAAACCAGTGATCTTTCTCTTTACTTTCCCTTTACAAGGTCACTTAAACCCAATGTTTCAGCTTGCTAACATCTTTTTCAACAAAGGCTTTTCCATAACTGTGATCCACACTGAGTTCAACTCTCCAAACTCTTCCAAGTTCCCTCACTTCACTTTCGTTTCTATCCCTGACGGCTTGTCTGAATCCGAAGCCTCGAATCCTGATGTCATTGAGATTCTTCATGACCTTAACTCCAAGTGCGTTGTTCCTTTTGGTAATTGTTTAAAGAAGCTTTTATCTGAAGAACCAACTTCAGCTTGTGTAATTGTAGATGCTCTTTGGTACTTCACTGATGGCTTAACTGAGAAGTTCGGTATCCCAAGGATTGTTCTCCGGACAGTGAATCTCTCAGCCTTTGTCGCTTTCTCAAAGTTTCATATTTTACGAGAGAAAGGGTATCTTTCTTTACAAGGTATATATATAGATCGTATTTTTTAATTATATTATAGTTTTGCTTCATTTTTGTTGACTTTTTCTTCCAGAGTCTTATGCAGAGTTATCAGTTCCCGAGCTTACAAATCTTAGAATGAAAGATCTTCCATGGTTCCAGACAGAAGATCCAAGATCAGGAGATAAGTTACAGAGACTTGTGATGAAGGCACTAAAGTCTTCTTCAGGAATCATATTCAATGCTATTGAAGATTTTGAAACAGAACAGCTTGATCAAGCTCTCAAAGAGTTCCCAGTTCCATTCTTTTGTATTGGTCCCTTTCACAAGTACGTTTCAGCTTCATCATGTAGCTTACTTACACAAGATACGACTTGTCTCTCTTGGTTAGACACACAAGCAGGAAAATCCGTAATCTATGTAAGTCTTGGTAGTATTGCCTCCATAGATGAATCTGAATTCTTGGAGCTTGCTTGGGGTCTAAGAAACAGCAACCAACCATTTCTATGGGTGGTTAGACCCGGTTCTATCCACAACAACAAATGGATTGAGATTTTACCTAAAGGGTTCATCGAAAACCTCAAGGGTCGTGGTAAAATAGTGAAATGGGCACCTCAGACTGAAGTGTTAGGTCACCGAGCAACAGGAGGATTCTTGACACATTGTGGATGGAACTCAACTCTTGAAGGGATATGTGAAGCTATACCAATGATATGTAAACCATCTTTTGGAGACCAGAGGGTAAATGCTAGATACATTAGCGATGTTTGGAGGATAGGTTTGCATTTGGAGAACAAGATAGAGAGATTAGTGATTGAAAACTCGGTCAGGAAACTAATGAAGAGCTCAGAAGGAGAAGAGATTAACAAGAGTATCTTGTTGATGAAGGAAACTGCTGAACAATGTCTTAAGTTAGGAGGTTCATCATTCCGGAATCTTGAAAACTTAATTGCTTATATATTATCTTTCTGATAGGTGTTCTTGCTCCACATCCAAATCCTTTGATTTATATATCAGAGTTATCAAAATAAAGATACATCTTAAGCATTATATATCATTCAGAAGGAGAAGAGTTGGATGCTGGGTTTGATAATCTCATTTATTGCGAGGAAGATGATGAAATGAAGTTGAGGGAAGCTGAAGATGATCAAGGAAGATTTGGTGGTCATGAGTGGCTTATTTGTTAATGTTGCACTCGCTTAGAAATTTTGTGCCATCTTTTCTTGTTTTACTGGATTTGGAATTGTTCTTTAGCAAATTAAACACACAGATACTTGAAATTATTATTTTCCATTTTTTAAAATAATACATAGTCATTGTCTCTTTTAAAATGTACAAACAAAAAGACAGCCAAAGAACCTTCATATAATAATTCAAGAAAGCGTAGTTTTCTATTAATAGATGTATTTTGGAGGCAAATAACAAAATGTCGTTGTAGTATAGTGGTAAGTATTCCCGCCTGTCACGCGGGTGACCCGGGTTCGATCCCCGGCAACGGCGAATTTTTTATTATTTTTGCATTTTAAAACCTTTTTCAAGACACTGACCGAGAAGGTGAAAAGCGTCTCAGCTGGCGGAGGAAGAATAAGAAATGACGAGTAACCTCTACATCGAGGCTCTCGACGGTGTATCCAAGTTTTTGTAATTGTCTATATCTCTCCCTTTTCAATTTCGCCGTCTCCATCGGATTGAATTAGAATCCCTACCGATTTATCAAAACCATATCCCGAATTGTAACATTGCTAATCTCGTGTTGCTTAGATTTGATTAAATAGGAATTATATACGAATATGATGGAATGAGAATGATTCTTATGCTTTCATTGATGTACTATGTTATTGAACATCTCTGAGCTAGATTCTGAGTTTAGGGCTTCACAGTTAAAATGAGTATTATTAGGTTTTGTTGGATGGATCTTGAGCTTTTTTGGTGTGAAATCTATTGGATTTAGATATAAAATCAGTTAGGTAGATTCTCTATATCTTATAGCAGAAACATATAACAGCTTCTCTACACTATTCTGCAAATAAACATATGATTCTAGTGTTTTCGCCATTTATAAGTCTGACTAAGCTTTCATGTTTTTGGTTTCATTTGATTATTTTGTTAAAGCTAGATCCTCTCTAGTATGTTTTATGTTGCATATCTTGGGAGCTGGATGACATCTGTACATATATTTCCTGCATTTGTAGCTACTTTGTTCATTGTGTAGATCACAGTTGGTGGTGACTTAGCTAACTCATAACTTATTCTCACCAAACGATCATAATTCTTGATTTTGGTTTCTTTGCTGGGAAAGGCATTGGCTTTGATAGTCTGCTTTCCTAGAAAATGATGAGACCAATTCCTATGTATACTTAATTTTAAGGTTTCCATAATTGTTCCTGGTTCTCTTGATCTAAGCCTTCAGAGAAGGAGCAAAACCACAGGTTATTAAATTGTGTTGCCGATATGCATATGCTTGACACAGTCTTATAATTTGCATATAAGCATTTGTTAGTCTCTTGCAGCTCTTACTCCATCCTGGTGTTAGTGGTAGTGGCCAGAACTTCAGAGCCAATGGTCGACAAAAAGTGGCACATATAATGCCAAGTCTATTTCTATCAAATGTGTGATCCTAACTCAGTGATTCCTATTGAACAGGGTGTCGATTTCTTTGCACCGGTGTTTCTCTCACTATCTCAATCAGCTTTGTTGGTCAGAACAGTATATATCGAGCTCTCATTCAATTATTTGTTGTCTGTACTCTCTTTTTTTCTGTCTGTCAGATGTCACTAAGTTGTTGCTATTTCCATCATCTTTCTTGCAAGGGATTTCTTGTTTCAATTTGGAGATGACAGACACAAAAGAACACAAGATATTTGTCTTGAAACTGAGTTACAATTCTAAACAGGTTTGTTTTACATTCAAATATTTTTTGTTATATGTTTACATTTCAATTTATATGAGTGTTAACAAAATGTTTCAATTCATTCAGCATATCAAAATTTTCTTTTATAATAATACAGAGATTTAGAGCTTCATTGTTTAACTCATGGCTATAAACTTGGACTTAAATCTAGTACCTGTCTCTACTTCGTTTTGTGTATACAGCCTGGAAACAGATCTGAGGGAAAATTGTAATAAGCATTTATTACTACAGGTAAACGAAAACAATAAAATAATTTTACAGAAAAATTTTCGTCATTGTTAATAATATAAACAGCAAATTGATAATTAACTAATAACTCCATTTCTCGTGCATTTACTTAATTTCAGCTGATCAGAAGTTAGAGGGAAGAAACACACACATTGATCATGATCATAACCAAAACAGTTTCATAGTGACAAAGAAGAAATACCTCTAGCTCCTCTGCCTTTTGGATTAAAGATGGACAGCAATGGAGTACCTCCACCTCCTCCACTTTCTGGATTCAGACGATATCTTTACCTAACCAGAAAAAAGATGGGCATCAAAAAAATACCTCCAGCTCCTCCACCTCCTCCGCCTTCAGGATTCAGACGACATCCCTACCAATTCAACAAAAAGACAGACATCAAAGGAGTACGTCCAGCTCCTCCACCTCCACCTCCACCTCCTCCGCCTTCAGTATTCGAACCACATCACAACCGAATCAGCAAAAAGATGGACATCAAAGAAGTACGTCAAGCTCCTCCACCTCCACCTCTTCCGCCTTCAGTATTCAGACCACATCCCTCCCAAATCAACAAAAAGATGGACATCAAAGGAGTACGTCCAGCTCCTCCTCCACCTCCACCTCCTCCGCCTTTAAGATTCAGGAAACGATTTCATGACAAAAGCGGCCAAGAGCTGGAGAAACGAATAGCACTTAAAGGCTTTCCACCTCCTCACCCGTTTCATTCCAAAAGATATGATGACCAAAACCCTACAGAGTACCGAAGATGTCCTTTGTCTCATCCAACTCACCCTCACATACTCTCTTGGAGGTTTGGCGGAAAAACCACGTCTGCTTGTTTTACATGTGGTGAAAATACATCTCCCTGGCCGAAACAGTATAATAATAACCATTTCTTCTGCAAGACGAAAACCTGCAATGTGGAGTTCCACCATGGTTGTCACACGTACCCGAGGAAGTTAACACATCCTTATCACCTCCAACACCCTCTTACTTTCTCTTTCCGGAACTATCAAACCGGGATCATATCCGACGCCAACATAGATAAATCCTTTTGCACTAGTCTGTTGTCTGACTCCGATCCTGAGAAGTCTGGATTTGTCACATCTGATGACATATTTGATAAATGCACATGGTGTGAAAAAAGTATCCAAGGCAATTGGTTCTATCGTTGTTCTATATGCAACTTCTGTTTGGATCTCTCTTGCTCCCAAAATATTCCTCTTCTCCTTGTTGCAAACCCAAAGAGTCATCACCATTCAGTCGTCTTCTACCCCCGGCCACTCTCGACTCCATGTGATGCTTGTGGGTTGATCAATGTGTTGGATCCATGCTATGCTTGTTTTCAATGTAATTACATGGTCCATAAAAGCTGCATGGACTTACCACGAGTCACAAAGATCACGCGTCATAAACATCGTCTGTTTTATACTCCTTGCCTTCAACCCAAAATTTTATTATGTCGGGTCTGCTACAAGAAAGTCGACATCAAGTACGGCCAATATTCTTGCAACCAAGAGGATTGCTCTTATATAGTCCATTCAAAATGTGCAACGCATGAGAATGTAGGGGATGGGGATGAACTTGAATGGAAACCCGAAGAAACTGAGAATCTTGAAGATATTGTCCCATTTAAGAAGGTTGGTAATGATCTGATCGATCATTTCTCTCATACACATCTTCTAAAGCTCGAAAAGTATGATGGCGTTCGAGATGCAGAGAAGCAATGTGAAGCATGCATCCTTCCGATCAACTCTTATGAGTTCTACAATTGCGTTCAATGTGAGTTTTTCCTCCACGAGGTATGTGCTGGTCTTCCTCGGAAATTGGATCATGCGTTACACAAACACCCTCTTGTCCTAGACCCCTCTCCTCAGACACGCTATAGTCTCAATGGTTGTTTAGTTTGTTCTAGAAAATTCAGTGGTTTCAGGTACAAATGCTCTAGAGTGGATTGTGTGCATCACAATAAAGCTCAGATCGATGTACGTTGTATTTTAGTCCCAGACTATTTCACCCATAAAGCTCATGAACATCCTCTGTTCATCTCCACATCCGCCGAAGGTGGAAACAAGACTTTGTGCAACAGTTGCAAGGAGACATGTAAGTGGTCTTACCTACAATGTACTGTATGCAAATTTGCTTTATGTTATAAATGCGCAACCATTCCAACAGAAATATGCTACAAATACGATAAGCATCCTCTCTCCCTCTGCTACGGAGAAGAGCCAGATGGTAGGTACTGGTGTGAAGTATGTGAGAAAGAGTTAGATCCAAAGGATTGGTTTTACGCATGCAACGAATGTTGTATCACTGTCCATATCCAGTGTGTATTTGGATTATCTCCTTATATGAAGCCTGGTTTCATATTATTTCGTCACTTGAAAAAATTGCAAGTTTTCCGCAACGGTAAGAGCACTCGACCATTTTGTACTCAATGTGGTCAACATTGTCCAAGTTCCGTCTACTACAAATCCGGTTGGTTAGGAACTTCGACTTTTTGTTCATTGAATTGCTTTACGACAAAAGAAACATTTATGGTGTTGTCAGTATGATGAATTTTCTTTGCGTGTTATCTGTTTTTGTTTTTGTTTTTTCTAGTTCTGTTTGTTAACTCACTACTACAAGGTATTATTATCAGGAAATAAATTTCATTAGCAATAATTAATCAAATATAGGGTGGAGACAAATATTATACTGTAAAGGAATATAGATAATGCTACTGTTGGGAAGCAGGTCGACCTGCAACCCGCGGGTTTTTGAAGAAAATCATCAATCCGAATCCGCTTCGCATAAACAAAAAAGTTTAAAATTGCACCTGCAAAACCCGCTCCCAACCTGCTAAATTTAATTTTTTTATATAAAATCATTAAAAAAACTTTTAAAACTCGTAAAACTTGTTAAAAACACGCAATAAATACGAAATTCTTAAAAATTGATAGAATAATTTTGTTCAAATATAAAATTTAAACAAAAAATATAAAAATAAAATANCGCTCCGCGGCGGATAAAAACCCGCGGATTAAATACCACTTTCCCAGGATTAGATAATGCCCACTTCCTCTGTAGTATTAATTTTGAAGTATAATATGAATCGTCAAGGGACTTTTCAATATCAATCCTTTTAAAACTTTACGAGTGTTCATGTGTCCACCTCCCATCACATTCTCTTTTGTACAGTTTAATTTGCAGTAAATAGAAGTGTAGGAAGTGTAGGCAGGCATATACACTTTTGCATATTCGTCTGGGTGGTGTAGTGGTTTCGAACCGGGGCTTATACATTTTTCTTGATTTTGTTTCCATTAAGTTGATGCCACGTCATCATCCAACACTAATTTTCGCACGAGTAAGGGCACTCAATACACACGTGTGTGGGGCCTTTAGTCCACTTTTCTTTCCCATTGCTTGACACAAAAGCTGAGAGAGGAATCCAAAATCCCACAATCTCTTACAAATTTCGAATCCCCAAATCAAACCCTAATTTCCATCATCATCGGTTGAGCTGATTACTGTGTCCCGTTGTTTCCATCAATAGTTTCTCAAAGAGAGAGAGATAGATATGGATTGGGATAGCGTTGCTGTTGAGGATGTGATTGAGGCGCTAAGAGAGGTTGAATGGTCGACGAGTCCTCGTTCATTGCCCGAGTTCTTCTCCAGATTCGCCTTTCCTCGCTCTTTCTCTAAGTGGATGAGCCGTCTCAAATGCAATATCTACTAGTACTCTTTCTTACCTATCTCTCTCTTTTTCTATTTCCGTATTCGTGTTTTACATAACTTTTCCTTTTACAGCTATAGGACCAATTACTTCATCCTGTTGATTTTCGTTCTGGGTATGTCCAAAAGCCTGTGGCTTAGAAATTTGGGTTTTTAATTTTATGATCATCTTCAGCTGTGTTTGATACTTATTAGGGAATTTTTTACTCCTTTTTATCTCCTTTTATTGAATCAGGTCTTGCACTTATCACTCGACCTCCCGCCATTCTTGGTGCTGCTCTTACAGCTTTAAGCTTAGCTTTCCTAAACGACAGGTATTTCTTTTAATTTCTCCTTAGTTTCTACTTTATATTGCTTACAAGTGTTTTTGTTGCTTCTGTTGCTTTTGGTTTCCATCTATAGAATGTTTAGGAGGAGGTTTTCTATCTGTATTCAGTGATTGGCTGTTGAAATGGTTGTGCTTAGTGTTATTATATTCAACAGGTTATGAAGTTGGTTCATTAAATTTTGAGTCTTTCAGTGATTACCCCTTCAAGTGGCCGTGCTTAGTCCTTAGCACTAGATTTAGTTGTTATGACGTTGCTTCTTAAAACTTAGATGTTTCAAGGTTCTAAATTTTCTATGATTTTTTTTACCCATTGATTTGAGGGCTGTGTGAGTATATATAATCGTGTATGTGTATTCCTTGGCATCTTTCGAACCTTCAAGCTCTAAGCTGTGTTTGTTGTCTTTTGTAGTTTTGCAGCTACTTTTAATGAGAAGATGATCCGGACCATTAGGCTTTTCTCGCCACATTTAGCTGCAAAGATGAGGCCTCCCCACATGTGAGTACTTTTAAATTTGATTTTCATGGAATTAAACAAATACAGACGGTTCTTGACATTTATTACTTATGAGCACCTTTCAGGCCTGTCATTCGTGGGAGATCTGCAACTAAAAAGACAGTGTACATTTGTGGCCAGCCACGTTTGGTATTTGTCTTGTTTGGCTTAACTGGTACGTAAAGAAACTCAATATCCCTAAGCCATATAAACATTCTCACCTATCGATACGAACCTTTGCACGTCAACTGATGCAAAATATTGATTTTCCTAATGTAGCCAGTTTTTTCCTGTGGTTTACTTCCTGCGGTTTGTTATGGGTCCTCTATGCACTTGCCACTGCCCTTCTCAGTAAGTTATTTCACTTCCAATGCATCTTTAGTCGCTGGCCCAGTTTCTATCCATTTACTTGAGATTTTATCTCTCCATTAGTGATAGCTCTTCACGCAAGCATGAGAACTCCAAACCTCAAGGCACGCTTGAACACATTCCGTGAAGAATTCCGAGCTGTATGGCGTAACTACAGTGAACTCTAAAGTTCGATCTTGAAGCAAACCAAGCAGGACATCACAACTTTCAAGTAAGGACATGAAATTCCAATTCCCTCCATCATCATGTGCACAAACAATCGCAGTTATTCTTGTCTTGTAGTAGCAAGCTAGTAATTATAAGGCCACTTGTCTGATTTCAGATGAGGCTCTTCTTTGTTCTAGTTAGTTGACTAGAACCACAAGGTTTAAATCGCAGACAGAATATAATAGTGTGTGTTAGTGATTCCTTGTTTGTTGTAGGGATGCTCATACTCTTAACGCTTTGATCTTTACAGTGTGTTACAGATTCAGCTTTATAATATATTCCTTCGTTTCTTCAATGCAGAGTTTTGGTTTGAAGATAGAATAGTACAAATGCTTTATAATTATGTGTTAAAAATATGGTTGATACTGCTTGTGTGGAAACAGTCCTTTGGATTCTTCAAAGGCAGGCAGAAGACTCTGCTGGGAACGCCAGACTAGTCACTTAGGGCCCATTAACGAGACAAACGGGCCAATAAAGAGGGAAAAGGCCCAAAATATGTTGTGAATCTCTTACTAGACATAAAAGAGAAAAACGGTGCGTTTTAAGGATAGACAAAAGTTACATGGAACACAGATGAGAAACGAAACCGTAGAGAGTCTAGAGACCTTAAAACTCTTTCGTTCTCGTCTTTCCTTCTATGGATTTTTGTTTATCGACTGGTTTCTACTACAAAAACAGATGTCGAACTCTTAGGTTTTCATCATAACAATGACATACAACATTAAAAAGTTTATAATTCATAGTTAACTTAAAATAGATTTTCATATGTATACCCAAACAGATTTAAATGGAACGCAAGAACTCGCGATGTGTCATTTTTGCCTTGTCCAATATTATTGAGTATGCACCATTATTAGTTAAGATAAGATTTATTTAATAAGACAAAATGAGACAACGTTATGATATACAGAGAAAAAAGGCAAAAGAATAATTGATAAAGAGAGGTCAACATCAAATCTTCGATACTAAATCTCACATAGACCAAATAGACACGTGTCGATAAGTGATTGTAATAAATAGGCATAATCTTATCTTAGATCCCACTTGTGTTGTGTCCCTCTCAGCCCCCAACTCTGATTGTGGTGTCCTCTCACTATTTCCACGAACCCAACAGGCAACAGCTACAAATATATCATTATAACATCATATGAATTTGCAGTCTAATACTTTTTTGGCAGCTCCTTTATCTGTTGAGGGTGAAGTATCAACGAATTTGCAATCTTATACTTAAATGATCGATTAAACCAAAAAATAAAAGAGCTTTTGATGGTTTTTTTTAGTTTGTCTCATTTTTAAATATGAATCACAATATCTATAACTGAAGTCTATATAGAGTGCTCTATTGCATATCTGGTAATATTTGTACTCTTTTATGGAACCGATCAATCTTAGAATTTAGCTAATGAATTCCTTTTCTATCCAATTCATGTGAACAACAAAAATGATAATTTCATATTCTGAAAACATGTTGAAAGACTCGAGCTTATGATTAACACCTAAACCTTATAATTTCACCCCAACAAAAAAAAACTCCTGACCCGATTTTAGACACTATTTGAAAGGGGTTTATAAATCATGATTGAACAGAATAAGATTTTCTTATTTGATCATGTGGCAAGTGGTAACTAATGGACGGTTGAAATTTGATATTATATATATAATATTTATATTCAAGTTGATATCTTCAACTAAAAAAAAAAGAATGTGGAAAGATTTTTCCTCTGTTTTCCTTTCCTTGCTTCCTAGTTGATATTAAATACTCGATTAATCAAAATTCGTTTTATTAAATGATTGATCCCGACATTAACTTGACATTAAGGATTCGATAACGTTGGCCATATAATTCTTTTAATCATCTACATAACTTTTAAAGTAATTACCTTTAAATTACTTTTAAATAATTCTTTTAATTAACTCTTTTTCTTCCAAGCCTGAATTAAGAGCTTTTTAAAAAACCTTCAATAAAACTAAAAGAGAAATAATGACGAAAAATTACAATTAGGCTATGTAACAAATTTCTCTAATACTACTAAAGTACTTATATTTAAAGCATTAATTAAGACGCCCTTGATTATTCCTCCTCTTCCTCAAGTCAACCACCACAACGGTCACGTTATCAGAGCTCTGTCTTGCCAGAGCCAACTTCGTCAAGAGCAACGCCGCATCGGCGCATGCGTTATGCGCTGTATCAGAGTCTCCTCCATCAGAAGCACCTCGAAGGCACATGCGAGCTACGTCACACGCCGTTTCATTTGGCACAACATCCCACAGTCCATCACTTGCCAAGATCAAGCACTCATCATCCTCTGTTCGATCCGTCATTGTAACCTCCGGATCCGGAATCACATATGGTTTTAAATAGTTATCGCCTGCATAAACAAAAACAAAACTTATCAGACAAGAAAACACTAATAAATGATGAGATTTTACTATAACTAGTAAATTACTCACCAATTGCTCTGGACATGGCGAGGACTCCTAGAACCCTAGCTCCGTCCCAGTAGATAACTCGCCCACCCGCTTCCTGGATCCGAATTAATTCATCGGGTCGATCCGGCTGCAATATAACAAACTCTTAGCAACTAATGAACCCGATTCATAACTAACCGATTACATATATCATAGCTTGTATTTACCTTGTGATCAACGGAGAGAGGGATGGCTACACCGTTACGGCAAAGCACGGCGCGAGAGTCCCCGCAGTTGGAAACAATGATCTTCTCCGGCGTGATTAAAGAGACGACGGCGGTGGATCCGACTGCGTCGCACTGAGGAGACTGCAGTTCGCATCTACAGGAACTCTTCGAGCTCCGATTTGCAGCATTAACAGCTACGTTGCACTCTCGGTGGCTAACTTCTTTATCCATTTTTTGAAAACTCTTCACCATCGTTTCCTTCCACTCATCGGAAGCCATAACTTCAACCTCATGCTTCACTATATCATGCAAACGCTCTCTGCACTTCTCCGCAACCTAAAAGAAAGAAATAATTAATTACCCAAAAAACATTAACAAGTAAGAGAAATATGTCCGTAATTGAAGAGATGTGACGTACATGAGAGCAGCCATGGCCGTCAAAAACGCCATAGAAGTGAAGATTATCAGAGTTTTGTTGAAGAAATGACGGATGAACTGAGACTGCGTCTTCCATGTCTCTTCTTCTACCACAAACCGACGTAGTACCTACCTTAGGCACATCGGAGAAGAAACAGCTCTTTGTTTCCGTCGTAGAATTTGAAATCTGACTTGAATTCTTCACCAGATTCGTAACCGCTGATCCAGCTTTCAACTCCAGATCTAAATTTCCCGGAGACGGAAACGTTGACGGTGTAGTCTCACGCTTCTGCCGCTTACGGCAATTCTCAAGCGGAGGAGAAACTGCCGAGTTAGCAACAATCTTGATCGACGGAAGTAAATCTAACCTCCTTCTCAAAGTAGCTCGAGTAGTAGAATCCACTGGTTCACTCTCCCCAACAACACCACAGCAAATCCCAGCCATTTGATCTCAAACACCACAGTACCACAACAAAACGTTCCTCCAATTACAAAACAAACAAATCTTAGATTTGAGTCTTCAACAAGATACAATCACTGAGCTGAAGAAATAGAGAGAGAGAGATATTGAACGTTACGAAATGTAATGAGATTTAAAAAAAGGAAAAAGGTTTGATTTAAAAAGAAAACGTGAAGAACAAAAAAAAGTTTTCGCATGGAAGGGTTGGTTACACGTAATTTACGGGCAGAGGGTATGAATGGAAGCAAAGAGTTGCTGACCGTCACTATCAACGGGCAGCATCCGACACGTACCGTTTGGTGTGACGTTTCATTTCATGGTACCTAGATATAATCCGTGCCGTCCAATTCTCTTTTTTTTCTCTTCTCGATCTAAACACGTGTATAACTTTTTTTGGATTCGCCGTTAACGTGGCCCAATCAGAGGTAGACACGGCTTAACGGTAACGACCGGCCTTTTCGACACGCATGTGGTCCACCCCTTCCTTTTGTTCTTTTCTTTTCGTTTTTGTTTAATATTTAGTTTATTAAAATATGAAATAGTATATGATGTTAATTAAATAATTTGTTAAGCTGTACTTTTTCATAAACCATAATTACTATGATGCTATTTTATCACATTCCCAAAAATTGTCCATGCAACTCTAGTCATATAATTTGTTAAAGAAACAAAATATTTAATAAGGTATTAGTTAACAAAAAATCGTTTTGAGATATTTTGGTATCGTATTGATTGATTTTGAAGTTTATTTGATTTGTTTATGATTCCTCATATGCTTAGTCGATGGAGGTGTTGGATAATCGACACGTGCTAATGTTCGTGTCCCACTTGTGCTTAGACTTCACATTCAGACCGTCGATTCACAGTTCACAAAGAGGTGTATTCGATCACGTATATAAAACTCGTCTTTTTGTTTAGCAAAGAATAAACTAGTTAATATTGAACCTCAAAAGCTTTAGATTAGTAAACTATACAAAATATCTCTGTTTTTGTCAGAAATTATTGAAAAATTATAAGTCCTGTGTATATTTTGATCATATCATTTGATAAAATCAAAATAATATTGAATATTCCGGAAACTCTGAATTTTCCAAAGCAGATTAACAACTGAACTTACGTGAATACAATGGTTTGCCGAACAAATCAACAAATTGTAAATTTTGTTTTCACATGAAAACATTATAAAAAAAAATACTCAAACATATCTAGTGATAACCAAATAAGTTAATTTTTTCAATCAATTTCCTGTTTTTGATCATGAAGAAGTCATCACCCACAAAAATTTATTTTTATAATAAATTAATAACAATAAAAAAAAAATTATTTATAACAAAAAATAAAATAAAAAATTATTTTGTAAAATTTGTAGGCCAAATATGCTGAATCTGCATCACACTAACTCTATCGCATCCAGCTGTGATATTAAAATTAAATGCGTCTACGTAAGTTCATAAGAGAGTGTATAACACGCGCCATAACTGGGCCCTACTCTGTCTCGAAGAACTCTGAAACTGACTCCTGCCAATGTATCTTGTTTTTTTAATTATTTTAAGCCTCCAAGATGAGGCTTGATCGACACGTGTTTAATCTGACGTGGATCTTGTAAGATGCTTCCTCGGTCACTTCTCCATGACTCGAATTCGGCGCTTCACCACGTTTCCTCCAATTACTCACATTTACTTTCTTTTTTATTTTCGTTATTTTCATTTAAGCCCTCGTAATATTTGTTTATATTCAATTCCAGCTTCTATATTATGAATGTTAGATTATACCCTATATATTCCTATAACAATTCCAGTTACATAATAATAATATAATAATAATGTAAATTATTTTCTCCTTGATATTTTTTGAAGCCATAGAATGTTAAACACACGTCTTCGTTGGTATAAAAGAGCAGGTCTAAATTCACACCAAGCCTGGGACAGCAAGAAAGTACGACAAAACCATTTATTCTACGACACGTTGCATGTTTTAGCTGTCACGAAACAGACTTATCTCTACCTCCACGTGGCTGTTAAAAGAGAGGCGTGTGGCAAAAACCTGTAAGAAGTTATCACCGGCACGAACCTAACACGTTGCGATTCCGACCGGTTTCACTCAACATGTTTAGTTCGCTTTTCGTTTTTGTATTAATTGATGATTCCAAGAGTTAGGTTGATTAAATTAAATATTGAATTAGGAGACTAATATATTATATATATTGTACACGTAACCTTAATTAGTTGTCTTCGAAACTTCTTCTTAAGAAGGAAACCTTTTTATACATGTTTTATTTGACCAAAACTGTACTCTTATTTTATATCAAAATATTCCAAGTTGAAACATACATTAATTTTTTAGATTCCGTGGAAATTTCGGATATATTAAATTAATCGTAAAGAATATATTATTGTTATTAAAATCATAGTGGAATGACTAACATGATACAATTTAAATCAGAATTAATGGCGGATCTAAAACGTAAATTTATACAAAGCACACTTTTAATAAAGTAAATATAAATGCGAAGAGACAAATAACACTCGAATATAAATCGAATTAGTATTCAATAAATTCAATGGACTATGAATTGAAGAGCCAGGCGCAATGAAGAAGCAAAAACATAAAATCTATACCTTAAATTACATAAGATGTATATTGTGACTCATCTTAGATTTTGATTCTTTTGAAGATAACAAAAAATAAATAAATAAATCTGGTGCCTGTTGCGTCTACTTTATTGACATTTGTTTAGAAACAATATTTATATATGACCGTGGAATCGGCATGCACAATGACATTTTCCCAACATGCAAGTATACGACATAATTTTGAACTTCAAAACCTGTTGAAAAAAAAACTTCAAAACCTGGGGCGGTGTGGGACCTACAGAAATCAGTGTAAATTAAACTATGATCAATAATGTGTCGATTAATTATGTAGACAGTGTAGCAAAACCACTAGGTTACGGTTCTAGCATTCTATATCTCATTATGAAGATCTTAATTGTAATCTTTAGATATAAAGTTTGAGGAAAAGGATTGAAATAGAAGTGAATCAAATCAAAATGTAACAAGACTTCACGAAACTAATTCTAAACCTAATCAAAGATAAGTATGGTTAAACTAGATCTAGAATTATGAAATAGACAGGAAAAAAATCAGGATTTTTTATTAGTTATTTTGTCATAAGAGTCAGAGATGTCAAATTGTTAACAACGTTTGAAACCAGCAGTGACGACTCCTGCGTTGATAAATAATATATAATAGTGCTGGGTTAAGCTTTTAATGCGATATAAGCTCAAAAAAAGGTTTAAAATGCATGCGTGTACCCAAAGAAGAAGATAAATATCTGAAATTTTATTAGTTGGGCAATAGAAGAAGCCACTAATAATATAAGAGAGACTAGAGAGTGAACATGATTCTTATTATGATCTTAGAAAAGGCCCATAACCATGAAGTTAAAAGAAACTTCGATTTGGAATGTAACAAACTTGTAAAGATTGAATGATTCAAGACCCCAGTTTTTATTTTATTTTGGGATAAAATCATACTTTCAAATATAATTATTGGCAGACAGTGTTCTGTATATACAGAATTTTTTTCTTTGTATTGTTTTTTTTTTGTATTTTAAAATCACAAAAATAAATGGGTTATGAACATATTCGGTTTGATTTCTATGTAAAATTTCGTTACAAACTCGGCCAAGAGAAACTCGGCGAGGAGAAAGTGCGAATAGTCTTGGGTCCTCTTAAAACTTAAAAGCAAAAAGGGCTTTATATAATAAGCTGTTATTGAGCCCTTATATAATGGGCTTTTTTTAGTTTAAGGCTTTTTCTACTCAATAGAAGAAAAGGCCATATTATGGACATACCATCTACTTAAACTTAAATTAAATGCGAGATCAGTATGAACGGACTTGACTTCATTAATTACATGAGATCAGTATTTATTGAGATCAATAACATATATATATATATATATGGTAATATTTGCTCTTAGATCGATCCAGAGACATTTAAAAAATAAATTTAAAAAATAAATCCGTCGACAACTATGGTTGATATTTTATTACATTTTGGATGTATTGAGGCCATAGGGGACATAAGAGAGTCAAGTGGGTCAATTTAACTGAAGCCAAATAAGGTAAACGATAAAATCCACATTTGCGTCTTAATTAATTCCCAAAAATAGGGAATCATCATTGCCTCAAAGCTTATATTTGCATTATATATCGTCGTTTCATAAAAATCTAAAATACCTAAAGCTATGAGTTGATAGCTACTATTATAGTTCATCACAAACTACACATGCGTTGTTCATACTTGCATCTTTCCATAATTGAATTTCGTTACTGGCCTTCTAAATCAAACAAATCGTTATTCCATTAAATACATATGTTTGTATTTTAATTTTTTTCTTACATTCTGGGCTGCACTAATATAGTGCCTTTTTTTTCTGGTAATAACTAACAACATTTGTTATTCTAATTTTAAATATTGTTGTCTGAAATTAAACACTATATTATAAAAAACAGAAAAGAAAATAAAAAAACTGAAAACAATCGTTTTAAATTATGAGCTTTTCTAACTAGAAAACTACCGATAGAATTAGCTCATATAACAGTGCTACTCCTTTTTATAAATTCCCATTTGGGATACAAAAAATTAAACAAAAAATCCCAGCCATCGTGGGGGTAACTTCGTAATTTTGTTGACATAACTTAATTCTCGCGGCGTATGCAAAGGGTATTTGGGTAAAATTAATTGCTCTCCGGTGATCGATACGACCTACACCCTTACGCTGGATTGATTCTCATGGTGT
>KE159215.1:68599-96076 GCA_000411055.1 Leavenworthia alabamica | reverse complement strand
GAACAGTCATGGGTCATCATCGGCGGGTCAAGCACCACAAGGCGTTGGGTCTTGCTCATGGACTAATATGCCTCCTGTTTGGTCCTTGTAACCAATATCACAATTGGATCTTTCTGTATCTTCATGCAACTGCCTTTTACGATCTGTTATAGTTGAGAAAAGATTTTATGGACTTGGGAAAAATTGGCTTTTTTCACTTGTTTTACATTATATGCTTGAATGAATTTCACTCAAATTCTTGTTCCAGTTCAGTCATTTATTATATTTCAGTTAGAATTGTTTTGTTTATAGTTTGCCGAAAGCAAATCGAAATATATAGGTCAACCTCTAATTGAGATTTGAGACCGGAGACGACTTGTATTACCAACTAGATTTTAAGCTATTTAGGGACAAAATGATACTCAAACAATACATAAGATTAGCTCAAAAATAATATAATGGTGGCTCAAGCATTCAATACATCAAAAGGAAATGAATCATTATAAATAATCCAAGAGGATTAAAACCCAAAATTCTCAAAGGGACTCCGAAATGATTTTGACTTCAGACTCCGGTTTTCTTGTTTCTAATAATTTCCTTAAGCTCTGCAAACTTCTTCTTGCATTGAATAACCGTTTTCCCAGGAACAGCAGCAGCTACTCTCTCCCATCTTTGGTTTGTCTCTTTAGGGAATGTCTTCAAAGCCTGAACCAAAGCACTTTCTTGCACATTCGACCAACCATTTGTGTCTGAGCTTCCACTTGCTTCACCATTCTTGTCTGAGCTTTTCTCCTCAACATTCTCTTTAGAGGGGTTTGCCTTTGTTGTGGTCGTCGTTGTTGGTATTAAAGATTCTCCGAGCTCCTCTCTTGTTGAGAGAGGGGATGCAATTGAAACAGAGGGTTTCCTCTTCTCTAGGAATGAATCAAATGCTTTAGCCGAATCTGGTTTTTGGAGGAGAACTGTTTTTGTTGCTTTCAAAATCTCTTCTACAGATCTTCCTGTACCAATGTACTCTGACACAACTTCCCATCTTCGTGATGTCCCTTTCGGGAATTTTACCATTCCTTTTCTCAGCATATCAATCTCTTCCTTGCTCCATGGCTGTTTCTTTTGAGTGCTATCTAACAGAGATACTTTAGTAGTAGGCTCTGCGCTACCGTTGATGATCTTCTTACTTTCTTTTTCTTTAGAGTCGGCTTCATCGTTTATATTGCTGTCGCACCCACCTTTGATCACCTTTGCCAATTCTAGACCTTCTTTGTTTCCCATTTTATCACAAAGATTCTGCAACTGCTCGGTGTTAAGTGACATGCATAGATTCTCTATATCTTCCTCGGAGATATCAAGCAGACGTTGAGCCACAAGTGGAGCTGAGAGAGTTCTAAGCCGATTCCGTTCTTTGCGTAAGAGCCTCTTCTCTTTTTCCTTAGTTTTCTTTTGTTGTTGTGCAGATTCTGCAGCTAGTTTTTCTTCTTCTTCTTTTCGCTTTTTCTCTTCTTCAGCAGCAATAAGAGCTTCCTCTGCCTGCTTCTTCTTGGCCAGAACCTTGGCTTCTTTTTTCTGCTGCTTCTCAGCCTTTTCTTCCTCTTTTCTTTTCACAATTCTTGGGTCTTTTCTATATGCATTGTCAACAAGAGTCCGTATTCGAGCATGCTCCTCCTTTCTAGCCTTTGCAGTTGTTTTCGCATTCTCCTTCTCCATCCACCTCCGTTCATCACGGGATTCTGCTTGTTCAAGATCATGCTCCTGTTCATCAGGAAACTCCCTCCAGCTCTTGAAAGCATACCAGAAGTTGTAGAACTTATCAACTTCTTTAAGGGGTGTGTTTTCATCACCCAAATCTGGAAGGCGCTGATTCATTGACCACCTAGCATTTCTCTTGAAAGCTGGACCAAACACCTTGAAAAAGTCTTGCGGCAAGCAATCTGTTGGGACCTCATCATCAAACTCATCAGTTGAGTCAAAAACTCTTCTCCTTGTTGGGTCCATCAATACCTCATATGCTTCTTGAATCGCTTTGAATCGAGATTCAATCTCATCTTTTTTTGCCTCTTTAGCTTCATCTGTCTCCTCTGCCAGAAGGAGAGTAGCGAGTTTATCAGGATGATGCTTCAGAGCAGCTTCACGATAGCTTTTCCTAATCTGATCTTCAGTAGCAAGATACCTTAAATTGCTCAAACCCAACAACGCATAGTGGTCTTGTTGCTGTGTACCAGACTTTTTCTTTCCTTTGTTGCCATACGAGTTGAATGAAGGAACATATTCCTTGTCTTTATCATCTCCCACTTTCTTATCACTATCTTCATTTTCAGTAGGTTCCTCTGCACAACCATGAAGTTTAAGAGCAGCAGAGTGAAAGGCATGCCCAGCAGGTTCACGGTTTAAAGCCTTCACAGGAAGACAATTTGAAAAAGCATACAACGGTTTTCCATCCAGAAGCTCCTCCGAGTATGTAATTAGCTTCATGGCAGAGTCACTTCTCCTGCTCGGCATGATGAAGGAGCTAGAAATCACCTTACTCTAAGTAAGTAGCCACGCTGATTTCTGTCACAAAAATTACAGAAAACTTTAGGTCAAGAATCTAATCATATCAAAATATTCATCTAAATATGTGAACCATATTAATAGCAGTAAATAAACAAATAGAAATCTATTAGCAAAATGCCAAAATCTATGAGATGTACAAATACAAGCAAAGCCTCAGATAAAAAATGATTCCAAGTATTAAGTCAGAGATTGAGATTCAATTAAAAAGAGATCAAAGGATCATCATAATGATGTTGAACTATAAACTGTCTTCTTTCAGAAAATATATTAAGAATCCTGAAGATTTGCTCTCAATCCCATATCTCAGACTACAGACAATTTATACTTCTCTAGCAAGTTATAGAACAACACTAATCCCTTATACAACTCCTAATTTGAAACTCCATAAAAATGTAAAAACAATGATAACAATTCAAATTACCTAACAACCATAAATACCAAATCCTACTCCTAAAGTTACTTATTTATCACTCAATTATATTATACTTTATACCAAATTATTAAACTTTACCCCATTCGATCTTAAGAAGTTTCAACACTGCTAACATGAACCATTCAGCTACAATATCTCATAAAAGAAACGGTGATTTCTTACCAGAAACTGAGCTCGTTCGTAGTCACCCCGATCCGTTGGTCGGAAGTTGCTCCGGCGATTACTTGCCGCGCTAGCTTCCTCCAACGTACTGTGGTTCAGATAGATTCAGAAGAAGGCAAGTTCAATCTGGTTTATGAGTAAATAGCGGCGGCAACAATTTGCACACAATAATTTTAGAAGAAATAAAAGGGTTAGCTCTCAGACACTATAGGTTTAACTATACCCACACTCTATTTTGCAAATAATTTGGGCCAGGCCCATACAATTGGGCCTTACTCTTCTGGTGGATAGAACTAATGCGTTTAACTAAACAATATACTAATCGGCCTCGGCGGGAAGATAATACATACATGTCCGTCGCTAGAAGCCTGATACGGAACTCCTCCATTGCTGCTGTGGCTTCGACGCCATGGAACGTTCGTCTGAGAGAGCTCGCATGTCAATCCTTGTTTGCTGAATCTATTTCTCTGTACCGGTCAATGCTCCGTTCAGGTTCTATTCCCGATGAGTTCTCTTTCCCTTTTACCCTCAAGTCATGTGCCGCCCTTTCGCTTCCCATCTCCGGCCAACAGCTTCACTGTCACGTTATTAGAGGAGGCTTCGAGGCTGACCCGTTTGTGTTGACTGCTTTGATTTCTATGTACTGTCGATGTTGCTTGGTCGAGGATGCACGCAAGGTGTTCGACCACAATCCTCAGTCACATCAGCTTGGTGTTTGTTACAACGCTTTGATATCTGGGTACAATGCAAACTCCAAGGCATCTGATGCTGCTCTTATGTTTCGTAAAATGAAGGAAATGGGTGCTTCTGTGGATTCAGTTACAATGCTCGGGCTTGTCCCTGTTTGCAAGGCTCCTGACTACCTCTGGCTTGGAATGTCTCTTCACGGTCAATGCGTTAAAGGAGGAACATATTCTGAAGTAGCTGTTTTGAATAGTTTCATCACGATGTACATGAAATGTGGTTCGGTAGAATCAGGTAGGATGTTGTTTGATGAAATGCCTGTAAAGGGTTTGATTACCTGGAATGCTGTGGTTTCTGGATATTCACAGAACGGGCTAGCTTACCATGTTCTGGAACTTTATGAGCAGATGAAATCATCGGATGTTTGTCCTGATCCTGTTACATTGGTTAGTGTTCTATCTTCTTGTGCCCATGTTGGAGCTCAGAAGATTGGTCAGGAAGTAGAGAGGCTAGTAGAAGCCAATGGTTTTGTATCGAATGTGTTTGTAAGCAATGCATTGATCAGTATGTATGCTAGATGTGGTAACTTGGCAAAGGCACGTGCTGTTTTTGACATCATACCTGTTAAAAGTTTAGTATCATGGACCGCCATGATAGGTTGCTATGGGATGCATGGAATGGGAGAAATGGGGCTCAATCTTTTCGATGATATGATAAAGAAAGGCATAAGACCCGATGGGACAGTGTTTGTGATGCTTTTATCTGCTTGTAGCCATTCAGGGTTGACTGATAAAGGTTTAGAGTTATTTAGTGTGATGAAGAGAGAGTATAAGCTGGAGCCTGGTCTTGAACACTACTCTTGTGTAGTTGATCTACTCGGAAGAGCTGGTCGACTTGATGAAGCTATGGAGTTTATAAATTCAATGCCTGTTGAACCCGATGGTGCTGTTTGGGGAGCTCTCTTGGGTGCTTGTAAAATCCATAAAAATGTGGATATGGCAGAGTTAGCTTTTGCAAAGGTGATTGAGTTTGAACCCATGAACATAGGCTACTATGTATTGATGTCAAATATATATTCAGACTCGAAGAATCAAGAAGGAATCTGGAGAATCCGGGTAATGATGAGAGAGAGAGAATTCAGGAAAAAGCCTGGGTATAGTTATGTGGAACACAAGGGAAGAGTTCACTTGTTTTTAGCTGGCGATAGAAGCCATGAGCAAACAAAGGAAGTCCATAAAGTGCTGGATGAGTTAGAGACTTATGTGATGGAGATTGCGGGAGACACAGACTGTGAAAGAGGCAAAGAGGTTACAACCAGTGCACGTGAGCATAGCGAGAGGCTAGCAGTAGCGTTTGGGATTCTAAATAGTATTCCAGGGTCAGAAATACTTGTGATAAAGAACCTCAGGGTTTGTGAAGATTGTCATGTGTTCATCAAGCTGGTTAGCAAAGTTATAGACCGCCGGTTCGTTGTAAGAGATGCATCTCGGTTCCATTATTTCAAAGACGGGGTTTGCTCGTGCAAGGATTACTGGTGATTTCCAAGCATGATGATGGGCCAGTCATAAGCTTTGATAGTTCGCTTCATCTGAATGTACTACAGAAGATGTTTGTATTAAAAGATAAAAATGCTTCAAGAAATCTGAAGGTTGAAAACTAGAGTAGTTTGGATTCAGAGATAAGCTGATCTTCTTCGAACGGGATGGTCTTCGGAACAATCACCTCCATGAAGGAAACAAGATGAAGAAACCATTAAATAAATGGGTTGATCAAAGTCTTAATAGGAGAGGCCCGAATACCACCAGCCCAATCCCATATGTCCGAATAGATTATTTGGAAAACATAATATTTTTTCGTACAAGGAAAACAAAATTTGATTGATTCATCATTGCATCAATACATGAAGTAACATCACTTGGGTACCGCAGAAATTAGTTATTAGCAAAAAAGAAAGAAAAAAAAAGACATTAAAATGAGACTTTATTGTCGCACATGAAGCATATATGGTTTTAAGAAATATGTGGCATCTACATTTCAGACAAATCACTGTCAAAGTGTTTTAAGGTACAAGATTACCAATATTATTCGTTTTTGGAGAGTAAAATTGGAGTTTGATGAAGACATAATACCAAATAAACATTTAAAACGACTATGATGTTTGACAGTTGATACAAAAAACGATATTTATGTTGTAATGCAGACAGTTTGATCAAACGAGGTTCACACATAATATTTGAGGTTAGCAGAAGAAGGTTAGCTAGTCACTGTCTAAGTTTCTGATCTTCTCATTTCTAGTCTTTAATTACAAGAAGATACTCTAATGTTCACAACTAAACAATTTCTCATTCGTTTTTTAAATACTTTTTTTGTATTATGTTTTTATTTTAATTAAGAAATGGTATATTAACATGTAAAAAGTATATATCTTTATTCTTATACTAGTGGTAGTTTTCTCTTAGGTCACCTTTTCGTATGTTTCGTTACAACATGATGAACACAAAACAACAACAAAAGTATTTGTTGTTTTTGACAATTTTTTTAGGTCATTTATTTTTCCATAAAATAACATTTTATATAATCTTTAATCACTTCGCAGACAAACATTTGTTATACCGATTGACAATTTTGTTAGGTCATTTCTTTTTATATAAATAACATATATTTTTTAGCGGACAAACATTTGTTATATCGATCGACAATTTTTTAGGTCATTTCTATTTCCATAAAATAACAAATATCATCTTAATTATTTAGCGGACAAACATTTGTTATATTATATGTTATACCGAATCCGAGACATAAGTAGGTTTTAGTCTTATTCTACCATGTATTTGTCTTTTGTAATCTAGACGTTAAAATCACAAATATTTTAATTTCTCATATTTTCATGCTCCATAAAGTTTCTCTGCAACAATCTATATAACCTCTAGGGGTGGGCACAATTCCCGTCCCGTCCCATTCCGTCCCGTCCCGTCCCATTCCCATTCGGAAATTTCCATCCCATTTCANCCGTCCCGTCCCATATTTTATATGGGACGTAAACGGGACACATTTTTGTACTCCCAAATTCCCGTCCCATTCCCGTTCCCGTAAAATCCCGTCCCGAATTCCCGTTTGCCCACCCCTAATAACCTCAACAAACTAAAATTCAAAATTAGGTATAAAATTCTCACTAGCTGAATCCATATGATTTCCTGAAAAAACTACAATTTAATCATGAGTCACATCCTTAAAAATTCACCTTATTTACAGAAGTCTGCTTTTTTAAAGAAAACCAAGCTTAACTAAAAGTCAATAACATAATATAATTTCAAAAACATTTTGAAGTCTTTGTACCTATTTGATTTCTATACGTAGTTTATTTTTGGTCTTAAGTGTAACGTTTATAGTAAGTACACTTGGTGTGTTTCATGTTTTTTTAATGTGCTACGTGTTTAAGCTCCATCTCTCTATATATTGAAGTGTGTGAGGTGCATTCTCCATACACCAAACATCTTTTAATAATTCTCCTTTGATCTTAACATAAGTACGAAACAATGAATTCAAGATTCATCGACACCATTCCTTCCTTGAGGTGATCTTCTCTCCCATTAATCTTTTGTTTTTGTTTGAGTTAATTTTGCTTGCAGATTCATAAATGGTGGTGCATGCAGCTATAGTCATGATGAGAAGAGTTGTAGTGATGATGAATATGCGTTTGTGAGAGCTCTACGTATGAGTGGTGGAGATGGTGCCAACAGTTACTCAGCCAATTCTCAGCTTCAGGTTCATCAATATCTTCTTCTATTTTCCTTTTACTTTTTTTTTTTAAATGCTATCAATATTAGTTGATGATACACAAAAATTTCAATATGGTTATTTTAAAAATTTGAAAAATATTAAATTAAGTTTTAATCAAATAATTAATGAAATTACATATACTATATATAGAAGAACATCATATTTTATAGATGTAATGAATTGTAAAAAATCCAAATGTACTATATGATAAAAAAAATATTTATCATTATATATCATATATGATACTAAACATCAAGTAACATGGTTGAGTACTCGAATCTAGTTTAGTAGTACTGGCATATGCATCTGTTACTGACAGTTCCGAAAAACAAAAATGATAATAAATAATGAATCATAGGACTATAAGATTCTCTTAAAAAGGGTTCCTAGGGCTATGATATAAGCCATGTCACTAATTATTATATATATAAAAAGACATGTAAAGTCAAATTTAAAACTCCAATATGCATTTTTAAACACTAATATTTAAAATATATATTTTGTTGTCGTTATCGTATGAAGATGCATGGGTCAATCTATATGTAACGAATCTATGTACTCTAGAGAAAGTACTAACACTAAAATATTTATTACTTATATAGTTGACAGAACAAAAAACAAGAAAAAGGAATCNTATATATATATATATATATATATATATAGTTTTTTTCCGAATAAAAAACGATATTCACTTCTAAAATTTCTTAGTTTTGAGACTTTTTTTTAGTTCTTATTTTAAGTTTGTTATAATTATAATTCTAACGTATATACTATAACTTATTTTATGGTTGTTTAGAGAAGAGCTTTATCAATGGCCAAACCAATACTGGTTAAAACCACAGAAGAAATGATGCTAAACTTAGATTTTCCTAAGTACATCAAAGTAGCTGATTTGGGTTGTTCTTCGGGTCAAAACACGTTTTTAGCTGTCTCTGAGATCATCAACACCATCAACATGTTATGTCAAAATGTGAACAAAACCACACCAGAAATAGATTGTTGTCTGAATGATCTCCCTGAAAACGACTTTAACACTACCTTCAAGTTTGTACCATTCTTCAACAAGGAGCTTATGATCACAAACAAAGCTTCATGTTTTGTCTATGGAGCTCCAGGTTCCTTTTATTCAAGACTCTTCTCTCGTAATAGCCTCCATTTCATACATTCTTCTTATGCACTTCACTGGCTCTCTAAGGTACATATATATAAATCTGAATATTTTCTTTATTTATAGAAAACATTTAAGATGTGTAATGTTTCTTTTTAAAGGTTCCTGAAAATCTTGAGAATGATAACAAGAATGTGTACATAACAAGTTCAAGTTCTCAAAGTACATACAAGACTTACTTGAATCAATTCGAAAAGGATTTTACGATGTTTCTAAGGTTAAGATCTGAAGAAATAGTCTCTAATGGACGTATGGTTCTAACTTTAATCGGAAGAAACACTTGTAATGATCCATTGTATAGAGACTGCTGTCACTTTTGGTCATTGCTATCAAAGTCTCTCCAAGACCTAGTCTCTCAGGGCCTAGTAAGTGAATCAAAACTAGATGCATTCAACATGCCGTTTTATGATCCAAACATACAAGAACTAAAGGAAGTGATACAAAACGAGGGCTCTTTTGAAATCAATGCATTGGAGACAAATGAGTTCGATCTTGGCCATAGTAACAACTATGACTACTACAACGAAGTAGGATACAATGAAGCCAATTGTATAAGAGCTGTTACTGAACCAATGCTCGTTACTCATTTTGGAGAAGACATTATTGATATCTTATTTGATAAGTATGCACAACATGTGGCTCACCATGTCAACTGCAACAACAAAACGAGTGTCTCTCTTGTCGTTTCGTTGACTAAGAAATAATTTATCTTCTTTCACCATTGTTGTTTGTTTCTCTTAATAAGCCACTCACTTGATGATGATGACGATGATGATGTGATTGTAATAAAAGTTCTTTGTGAAACATGAAAGTATCAGAACTTTAAGAAAGAAGCAAAAGTTAATCTTTGACATTATATGTAGAAATCGAATCATTTCTTGATACACAAGCAACCATCTATCCCACAAACACAGAATACAAGAAAATCAAAAAACATCAACAAACCTATTGTTTCAGCGCCAAGCTTCGATTAACTCAACTCTGTAATTCACACGTCCCATAATACTAGTTGCTTTAGACATGGTTGTCATCTTCTTCTGATCTTCCCAACCATTATGCTTTAGTCCAGAACCTCCATTGCTAAAGCTTTTAACTAGATAAGAAGACATTGTGCCTACACCTTCTTTACAATCTTCTTCTTCATCTGTAGACTCTTCTTTGCCTTTCATCTCAACTTCAAAGTTGTCTAAAGCCTCCTCCTTATTTGCTTTCATGAGATGAAACAACTGCCTACTACTGCTCTGATCACCATTATGGTCTTGAGGACCTTGATTTGAGGTCTGAATCAACTTATCTCTAGATTCTTTCCTGTCTTTAAGTGTCTTCACAATAAGTGTTTTAAGAAAGTTCATGACTTGTACAGCATACATTAGAGCCGTCAATGGATCCAACATCTACAAATTTGACTCATGTCATTTGCCAAGAAACCAATACATAAAAACAATATTTTAAAGATCCCATTCAAGAAACTAACCTGAGTCATGTTAGGTGCAAAAACCATAGCGATGTTACGAGCATTCATCTTGTTAACATGTTCCATCTCCACAACATCAGCCATTAGATTGATTGACCAATCTAACAAAGAAGCTTCTGTTAAAGGAAGAAGCCTTACAAGCTCCACACACTCATCTTCACTTTCAGACTCCATTACTTGCTCTGGTGACAATGAATCCAATACACCACTTGGAAGTTCCCTAAACCAAGCCTACAGAGAAAACACAAATTCAAAAATCAAAACAGACAAAAAAGGAAAGAGACAATAAGAGATTAAGCTCATTGGGAAGTTGATGTTTACCTTAATGAGACTTGCTAAGCAGTGAACATCGATGTTATCGGGTATTACACCTTTGTTCAACTCTTCTCTTATGTACTCCTCTTGACCATTCTCACCATTAATCCTGAAAATTCCTTCTACCTATATAGCAATAAACGTATACTTATTTACACATTGTCATAAACCAGATGCAGAAATTGTTATAAACAAGACGCACTCTCAAACCGCCTCTACTGTACAAGTGACTCTGCATCATCAAAAGTATTGTAGGCACCACATTCCCTCTAGTATCATAAGATAGCTGCATTGACTCGGTAGAGACTCCAAACACAGTAGCACTGCATTTACAAACACGGCCTAATCAGCTTGTGATTGAACAAAAGAGTTATAACCTATCTATCTCATTCATCAAACATGATCCTCAAACAAACGCATAGCAAATAGAGATTTGATTCAAGAACATCAAAAGTTTGGATTGTTGATTTCAGAGACTACACTAAATCTTCTAACAATGGGATTCAATTCTGGCTATGAATTGAAATAGAAACTAAATCACACGCACATTAAGTTATAGCATAAACAACCTAATCAGCAAGATTTTGTCAACCATAACAAGAAATAAGAGAATCTTAATCACAATAGATATTACTAGAAATCTATTGAAAAACGAACCTTGCACTAGGAGCTCGTCTTGGGACTTCAGGTTCAAATTCTACAGGCAAGCCAAGGAAGCCATGGAAACGATCAAAAGTGACATGAGCTACATGTCTAACATTTGTGGGAAGACCAATCTCCATTGAACAAAGATCTTCTTCACCAACACACCCACCAATCACAGACTTTCTAATAGCAGAAACCAAAATCTCCAATGCAGATGAAATCTCGAATCTTTCTCTTTCTTTCTCGCTTATCTCTTCTCCTTCTTCCTCCTCTTGAGAAATGTTAAAAAGAGAATGTGGGTCTATATTACAATCATTGCCTCCACACGATGTAGAAGAAGAGCTTGAAGGTGAAGGGAAATGACATGATTGGCTAGATTTTAGTAATACATTAGCCATTATCTCAAAGGATAAAATCCAAAAACAAAAATCAAATCTTGGAGTGATGGGTACTCTCTCAATGAGGAGAAACAGTGATGAATGTCAAAATCTCAAAGGCTGGGCTATAAAGAAACAATCTTTAAGGGTAATTAATGATTCTGTTGGGAATTGAATAGAAGAAGGTCAAAAGATTAAAACTTTTTGGGTAATAAGCGACGCGTAGAGTTGAATGAAAGAAAAGAGAGAGAGAGATTGGTGGAGGTAGGTGAGAGAAGATGAAGGGTTAACGAGGAAGATGAAGGTCAAGCTGTCATTTTTTTATTGTATCTCTGATATATTTTGTTGTGACCTTTTTATTTTACGGAATAAACTTGCAATTTTGTAGCTTTATCTGTTTTACGAAATATCAAATTTTTACGTTTGTTTCCAAGTAAGAAGAAATAGTAAAGGATAAATTATCAAAATTATCTAAAATAAGATTAAAGACCAGTCTCAGGTACTTAGTAATGTTACCGTTAAAAAGAAGCCATAACTAAAGATAAAAAAAAGGTCATCATCTCTTCCCTAATACGAAAGAGAAAAGCAACAAATAAAAATAAAGTTGAGTTGGTGAAAGTTCTTATTGGATTAGTTGTAGAACCATGTGTTTCATTTATATTTACATCAAATTAGTTGGAGATCCCCGACCACGAAATTATATCAATCTTATTATATATTTAATGTTAGAACAAACCGTAAATGCAAAAAAAACTATATAGAATATTATAGACAAAACAAAAATACCTACTTTCTAACCAATAAAGAACATAGAGTCGTAGTTTTGTACTAGTAGATTTGAAAATTATATTTTTTGTTGATTTAGAAAAATGTTAAATGAAAGTAGTAAACAACCCCAACGTGTGCGGCGAGTAGCCACGTGGCGAACATTCCGAATGAGAGTTACGTGTTTGATTGAAGATTACATCAAATCATTTTGCCTTACAACAATACTTCGTGGGGCACATGCTTCCTTGATTCCTTCCACTTTCACTTCTCTTTTTATTATTTCCTTTTTATCATCAAACATCTTTAGAATAACAGAGTAGCCAAACGGTCTAATTAAAGAAAAGAAAAAAAAGTAATAAAGCAAGAGACACGACCGTTGGAGCTCATTTACCCAAAATTCATATCCCTACAACAAAATCTGGAGGTTGACGGCGTCGTTCAAAGGCCCAATGTTTTCAGTTAGGCCCAATAAAACAAAAATGATTATGACTTTGAACGAGGGGTGTTCCGAGAATCGAACTCGGGACCTCTCGCACCCGAAGCGAGAATCATACCACTAGACCAAACACCCTAAATATTCATTCTATGGTTCAAACATTTAATATCTCAAAATTGATATATATTCTGCATTTAAATTTTCAGAAACTCCCTCGAGCATATTTTAACAAAAGAAATGTTGATAAGCATCACATTCCGTAGACATCTCGATCATAGAAGCAGGGGTCTTGTTCAAAGAACACCAGGCACTTCAGAATTTGATGTTCTAAAAGATGTTTCTGGACCGTTGTAACATTATAAGTTTATAACAATAAGTAGTCAACACTTAGATGTTTCCTTCTTACAATTCCGTTCACCACAAATATTCTTGTTGCATCAGTTGAAGCAAAACTCATATTTGATGAAGACTGAATATAAAAAGGAAAGATAATAGGACATGTAAAACAATAACATAGCAAAACGTGATTAGTCCACTATAATTTTTTCCTCGTACTCAAAACTCCAAATGCCAAAGATACAAATGTTGCAGAAAGATAAGCTTCTAATGTTCTTGAAGCAAAACATAAAAGATAAATTAGAGAGACAAATCTAACTTTCAAGTATACCCAAGAAAACAAGAGTCAAGGGCACAACTAAACGATGAACTCAGAGTCTTCTTCCTCTTCTTCCACTCTTTCTACGTGTACTGTCTGTAGGAATCGGAGTCACATCCTCTGCATAATGCATTCACGAAAGATTCTTCTCAACAACAAATTTCTGAATAATCAAATAGTAAAACCAAATGAGTTCAAGTATTACCAATACGACCAATCTTCATGCCTGAACGAGCAAGGGCTCTGAGAGCAGACTGAGCACCAGGACCTGGAGTCTTAGTTTTGTTTCCTCCTGTTGCACGGAGCTTAACATGCATGGCTGTGATACCAAGCTCCTGTCACATACGTCCAACTATAAATTAATAACCCAGGATCTCAAAATAGCAAAAAAAACAATCAAATAATAACAAACCTTGCATCTTTGAGCAACATCTTGAGCTGCAAGCATAGCAGCATAAGGAGAAGACTCATCACGGTCAGCCTTAACCTTCATACCACCTGCAAAATTATTCATTAAAGGAATCATTCCACTACACCAAATAAAAGCTTATTCAAATCATAAACAAGGGAACATAAATACCAGTGATACGAACAAGAGTTTCTCTTCCAGATAAATCAGTCACATGCTGCAAATTGTATTAACATCGACATCGTAAATGCAATGCTCATAAGGTTAGTGAGAATCAGAGAGAGATTAAACTTACAATGAAAGTGTCATTGAATGAAGCAAAGATGTGAACAACACCAAAAACTTGCTCTCCTTCACGAACAGCTGGTCCAAGAGTTACATTTTCCTCCTTTGGCTCTCTGGTCTTTCTCCTCGACGACTATAATTGAGACACAAAGAAACCAAATCAGATTTGATAAAAAAATTGTTCATCAGTTTTACACATACATACCATCAGCTCTCAATATCACTACTCTAAATCAATCGACGATCTAAGAAATTATCTCAACGTAGATATACGTTCTCTACATACAAGTGTAGGAGAGACTAGAGAGAGCTTACCATGTTCACCAATGGAGATCACAAGAGAGACGAAACTGAAACGGCTAAGGTTTATGGTTGCTCAGTCGGCGCTACAAATCTCGCTTTATAACATATTAGGGTTACATCAGAAAGCCTCTATAAATTGACGTAAATACCCTCATCATTTTATTACCCGCTACGTCGTCGCTTTGGTCATTATACACTGGGCTAAAGTTTTCTTCGTAGTCCAGTTTTGTGATGAGCAAATTGATATTTTCTCGAGTAGCAAAATTAACAAATCTCTTAAGAGTTATGACAAGAGTTGGTCTGATTGATTTTTGATCGGACTTTGTAATGTGAAGAATAAAAAAATAAGACCAGATACACATATCATCAAATTTTTGAATTTAGCACTAAAGTAAAAAAGAAGTATAATGGAAAAGACCAAAACAATTATAATATAGAAGAGAAGAACTCATTTATGTAATACTTTTGAATTCATAAGGAAGCATCAATTCTCAACAAGAAAAGATAACATTTTACATACTATATGAAAAGATATAAGAGAGATTCAAAATGCAGAGTTTGCAAATACATGTTTCAATGATCAGACAAAAGAGATTTGGCTGGTGAAATCAAAGCAACAGCACCTCTTCCAATTTTCGAATACTTCTTAAACACACCTCGTAGCTTGCTCTCCCCAACTCCAGAATGAATGAAAGCTAGAAGCTTTGAGCAATCCCTGAAAGTTTAAAACACACAAACTTCAATATATAAAACATACTAATGCTTAAAGTTAGATTGATATAGAAGTGAAGAAAATACTAACATAAGCTGAGATTCAGAGTAACCAGAATGGAATTTGAGAGTATCAGTCCAAGCAGGGGTCTTGTTCAAGCAACATCTGGCTGTGTAAACTGCTGATGCAGCCAACATTGAAGGACAGAACATTAATGTATCATGATGCATCAAACCTAACTCAGCTAGAAAGTGAACCAAGTTCTCTGTTTTCGAGTCAGGAACTGACGCTTTGATGAACCGGGCAAGGAACACATATTGTGTTGGAACGGTTAAGTACCATTCAAGATTCCCCAGAATAGTTTTCTCCATCACTAGAATCTGTTTGTTGTTGAATGAGTTATCAGTGACATAGACTAAGTCATTGACTTGAGGAGGCCAGATCTCTTCGTATTTAGAAGCAATGAGTAAAGCACTAACACCAACAAGCTGTAACTCTCTTCTAGGCACAGCTTTGAGAGATAGGAATCGATCAGTAATGTTGATTGTGAGGTAAAGTGTTTCAGGAGAGAGATCAAACTTGGCATGAACTTCTACAAGCCAATCTACAAGGATTGATCTCATTTTCTCATTAATCTCAGGTTGTGTATGCATATACATCTGAGGTTTACTCTCATTCTGCAACATAGAACCAAACAACAAACTTAAAAAAGATATATTCACATAAAATAATCTCCATACGCAATTGAACCATACAAGTACCTCAACTTCTTTGTAGAAAGTGTACATGTCCTCAACATACTCCACAGCCGCAAGATCATTGTCTTTGTCCACAGAATCAATATCCAAATTCTTAGAAGCAGCCTACATATAAATATATAAACGAATCAATAACTAATCAGGATACAAACTAGAGAAACACAAAATCTATCACCTTGCTGCGAGCATTGAGTATAGAAGAGTAAGCCACTTTCTTATCCTCCTTAGCTTTAACTTCATTAGTATCAGGACTTATCACAATCACTTCAATAGGTTTTGATGTCTCTCGTTTAACAACTCGTGTTTTCTTTTGAACAGCTCTTACAGCTTCTTGTTTCTTAGTAACAACAGCCTTAACTCCATCAAGAACTGGAGCCTTGTTCACATTGATTTGCTGAGAAAAAAAATAATAAGAAACAATACAATACAACCAAGAATTGAATCATTTAACACAGAAATAATAAAAAATAAAACCTTTTTATTAGCAACGGCTGCAACTTGTGCGTTTTCTAGTAACTGAGCACGGAAGTTACGGGTAATGGGTCGATTAATCTTTACTCCATCAACTTCTTTAAGAGAAGCTATGTTTCCTATGTCGCCAAGAACGCGACGGTTCTTTGCTTCTGCGTTTTTTACATCGACTAGTTCATCTGATTTAATATTTACACAAAACAATCAATCAAGATTTTAAATCTAGAATAGCGATATGAATCAAAGAATATAAATGTAAACAGTTGAAACAAAAACCAAAGTTTACAGATGGGAGAATATGAATATGAACCTCTAACTGATTGAGGAAGATGAGCTTGTCTCGTTGCCATGATCTTTCTCCTTTCAGTTTCAGACTGTATTTTTTTTTTCTTTGATTTTTCACTGTAGAGAATGATCTGATATTGTGAGGAGAAGAATGCTTCTTATGGTGGTAGAAGATGAGAGGAGGAGCCTTTAAAGGATAATTATTCCAACGGTCAAATTTTTAGCGGGGTTAGATTTATAGCCGTTGGATAATAAAGTTCAAATCAAACGGTGTAATAAAGATGTTTTATGTAATAGTTTTACCCATCCATTTGTCTGTAGTAGAGTAGAAATAATAAAATTTCATACTTATATTTTCCAATAATGACAAGGTCGGAGAGTCGGAGTTATAAATAATATTAAATACACGTTTATTTCTTACCATTAACGACCTTGTTGCAGTTTTTATTGGAATCACAATGAAAATTCTATTCTATAATAATAATAATACTATTTTATTTGAAATAATGACAAATTAGCATTGGCAATTTGGCATGATTATTCTGAAATTTATTTTAGTTAAACATTATTATGCCTAATTTTGTAAATGCAAAGTAATTCTAGATAGTTTACTAATTTAGCAAAATAAAGTTAATCTTTTAAAAATGTATTGGCTACAAAAATTTCAATGTAAATATTTTTTACTTGACCCTCAACTCAATTTTGTTCAACGGTGGATAAAATTAATTTACCGTTGTAAATAATAATAATTGCCGGGACAATCGTAATGTAATAAATCGGTCCAACTAAGTTCTTCTGAGAATTAATTTATCATTTTCTTTCTATAACGAGGTTTTAACGATTTAGGGATCAACCGTCTCTATTAGTTGTCTATCTCCTTCGATTTAAACTCAGATCTCTAACTAGGGTTTCTCCAAAGAAATGTTCACTCGTTACAGTAACGAAATGGAACTCTCAATGGGCCTGCGTTATCTCTCAATGGGCTTGCTCCTTCTCATTATAGGACTGTGTTTGGATTCTCAGTTTGGGCTTCATAGGTCTAAAGTTCTAAGTTCGATCATGATCTTTTAAATTTGAGTTTATTAGAATAAGTGATATGTACCACATGTAATTTTAATGAATAAACTTTATAAAAAACGAGGTTTTGACGATATTATTCTCATTAGTGTTAATAAATGTTTTAACTTGATATAGTGTAAAAGGATCATCTGTATTAATATCAACAAATCCACAATGTGTTAAGTTACAGAGTTAAGATGATATGTATCTTTTTATGATTTATCTTAATCGGATTTTTTCATTGTCGCCAAATAATATTAACGGGTAATACATATAAATATCAATTTGCTTAACTTTAAATACACATCTAATAAGTCAGCTACTATAGCCAAAATTGGATTCCAAAGTGTTGTAGTTCACAATCAAAAGTAAATCTAGAATCTCAAATGGATCATTATTTGAAAACACAAGATCAACTATATAAGTTTGAAATCAAGGGAAACATATTGGAGAAATGGACATGTCAGACTAAAATTGCCAAATTAAAGTTTTTGAGTTCATAATGAAACCATTCGCACATCTAATTAAATCATCATACATAATCCATTCCTCCAAAATAAAATTTAAACTCAAATAAATAAATAAAATAAACAGCTAAATCAGATTATTATTGCCAAATAAATTTTTTGAGCTCAAAATAGAGAAATTCTCCATTAGCACATCTAATTGAATCATCATTTTTAGCCAATTTTAATTCAAAAAAAATAACAACAAATCATTAAAAACAATCGCAATAGGTGAAAATTTTATGAGACTATAAGAACGATGATGCTGAAGATAGAAGAGGAAATTTCGGTATAAGAAAATTAAAACTCAACTAGATAAATAAAATTAATGGCGAAGTCAGATTATTATTGCCAAATAAATTTTTTGAGCTCAAAATAGAGAAACTCTCTATTCGCACATCTAATTGAATCATCATTCTTCGCCGATTTTAATTTTAAAAAATGACTACAAATCAATAAATACAATCGCAATAGATGAAAAATTTATGAGACTATAAGAACTATGAATCTGAAGATGGAAGAGGAACTTTATGCATAAGACTACTAGAAATACCCAAAATTGAAGAACAACATTAAAACCCTAGAAGGCGGCTGAATCATATAAGAGCATAGTGATGATCTGCGAGGATATATAAAGGAGTTTCCATAAAATTACGCTTCTACCCTTGTAAGGCTTAATTATTAAGTCCATGGGCTTATTTGTATAGGTTGGTATCTAAAGGGCCTTCGGACATTTATTTATACTTGTTAATTATAAAGTTGTAGTGAAGCTTAAAAAGAATCCTAATTAACGACGGCGAAATTGTTGAGAAAATTTCAAGAAATCGGAGTACTTACATTTTAATTATTTTAGAATTTATCTTTGTTCTAATAGACAATTCACAGTGACAAATAAAACTTGTTACAATGTTACATGACACTGAATGATACAAATGCTTTACAAATGGTATTAGTAAACACGACCTAACAACCTCTCTGTTACCAATCATAATCATCAACACTAGCCCGGTGAAAACACATGACAGTGCAAATGAATATGAAGAACGATGTGAATTCTATGAACATTGCACCGGTCTCTATCATATGTGCATGCCTTAGTATGATTGGGATAGCAAGGCTTCCCACTGTCGAAGCTCCGGTCAAGAACTTAGCTGCATCTATCCACCTACATTTTTAAAAAATCTGGTAATCAATGTTTTGTGTCAATTTGAACTACCAAATGAAGTCTTTAGTAACTAACCCTCCACCGTCCCGACTAGTAAGGAATTGAGTTGAGCCTCCTCCAAAGAACAAACAAGGCATAGGCACAACTACATACATGAGTGCTGATAACATTGGCCACCAGTTACTATATATTGCACATGCCTGACCAAGTATAAACATATGTTTATAACTATATTTCTCAGGTATGAATAATATATAGTATGTGTTAATATTTGTAGTATGTAGATTGCTATAATTAAACGTACCAGGATCTGTAAGAGGATACTAGATGAGAACATGAAGGCAAGTCCAGCAAGTCTATGTATCAAGAAAGAAATTGTATAATTGTAAGATCACATGAGAATGAATACACTCGGATCATGTAATCGAAGAAACTTACACTGTATTAAAAATTGAGCCATCCAGACGAAGGCACCGGAAAATAAAACAAACAATGAGTGAGTTTGAACATTTCAAAACCCTAGCTAGTTCACAAAATTAACAAATCATCAACTCTTAAAAACTTTGAGTAAATCAGAACTTAAACGCATGAGTAAACACTACCAAGAGCTTCATAAATCTGCATATGTTGAGGTACAGTAGACTAGAACACGGAGAAAGGGAAAAGGGAGAATCTCAAATTGAACCTGATTCGATTTCGTTTGAAATGGATATAAGAGGTGATTGATTACCTTCAATGGTCATCGCCATATCGGCGACTTCTGATTACCGAAGATCGCGCGGTTGAGAGAAAGGAAAGAAAGGAGTCGATGCCAAATCAAAAGACTGTCAAATTCGACACGAACCCAAAGTATGACCGGCCATAAATTGTTCTCTCGTTAATTGATTCCATTATTTTGGTTTGGTTGGTTTATTTTGGTTTATGTTTGGATTATTTCAAAGTATGACCGGTCATAATTATTCAACTAGAAAATTTGAAAATACAAAAGAGAAAGTATTCAACTCATTTATAATATTTTCTTTTATAAATTAGCTCTTGGTTTAACAGCTGTTTTAATAATCTGTTTTTATCAAAAGTGTGTTTTTTTACCAATATCTTCCAAATCATCTTGCTTTGAATGTCAATAATTATGACTAGTTACTAGTTATTATGGATGTCAATAATTTTACATTGCATCATCAGTTTCGTTGCAATAGAAGGAAGATTTAAAAGTTTTATATTTTAGTCCATGAAAAAGAAAACAAATATCCTGGATTTGGCTGGACATAGAACCGCAAATTCAAAACAAATCTGTAAAATATTCTATGTATATTAACTTTTTCAATGTTTTTTTTTTGTCTAAGTGTCTGAATATTTTTAATTCCCAAATATTGCAACTGTTTTCTATTTTGTCCCTTTTTTAATACAATAACATTTTTGTTAGGAAAAAAAAAAAATACAAGACAGGAGAGCTAATCTGAGTCTTTGCCTCTGTCCACTGGCTCGGACCNCCTTTTATTCACGGCCGAGCGACTCCTCCACCGCTTGGGCTTGGGCTTGGCTTGTGAGGTAATAATATCAAGCTTTTTCTGTTTTCGGAAGAGCGAGGTGGAGATCAGCCTGCTCTTATGTCTACTGGAAGTTATCATTTTTCTTCTTTATCTACTCGATTTCGTCTCTAGCGACTATAGAAGTTTCGTCCCTACAGAGTCAAGTTCCTCTTTTCAGGCTCTGCGGTGACTTATCGTTAAACCCTAATTATCGCACCTTTGATGTTTTACCCTCTCAATTATGGATGCATTTTTATGCTTAATCGTTTTGATTCCTATGATTTATATCCCAAAGTTGTGACCTTTTTTGCACATTTTCAGTTTAGTTTATGCTTGGATTTTTCCCCAGTATTGGGAAATCTTCTCCTGTTGTGTGATCTTAGGGTGTTTAGAATTGAATGTGATAAGTTGGGGCTTCTACCGATTCGATATTTATCAGATTACTGTCAAAAATATCAATTCTTTAGCTTCATTGGAGATTCGTTTTCAGTCAATAGTGTAAGATTTAGTTTTTTTCCCCACCTTTTATGGATTCTTTTCATGTTTCTTGAAGGTCAACAAGTTTTTAGGTACACAAAATGGTTGGGTTGGAAGATAATGCAGAGAGAGAGAGGTCACCAGTCTTAGAGAACGGTTTTTCCAATGGTTCTCGGTCATCTCCTAGCATAGATGTTTTGTCTCCATCACAAACGGCTATTCAAGGGAACGATACACTATCGTATGCTAATATTCTTCGGGCAAGAAACAAGGTTTCTGATGCGCTTGCTCTCTATGAGACTATGCTGGAGAAAGATTGCAAGAATGTTGAAGCTCACATTGGAAAAGGGATATGCTTGCAGACACAGAACAAAAGGAATCTAGCTTTTGAATGTTTTTCTGAGGCTATCAGGTTGGATCCGAATAATGCTTCTGCCCTCACACACTGTGGTCTACTACATAAAGAAGAAGGGCGTCTGGTGGAAGCTGCTGAGGTGTGTCATTACTTTACTCTGTCTGTGGTGATTTAGTTACACTTTAAATTTTGTTTTAAAATTTGTTAACTTGATGATTTGCATTAGATTGTGTTTCCTAACTTACAATTGTCGTACTTTGCACAGTCCTATCAGAAAGCATTGACGGCAGATGCATCATACAAGCCAGCAGCAGAGTGTTTAGCCATAGTCTTGACCGACCTTGGAACTAGCTTGAAGCTGGCTGGGAATACTCAGGAGGGAATTCAGAAGTATTATGAAGCCCTTAAAATTGACCCGCGCTATGCTGTAAATTTTCTGATCCTCTAATTTTCACTTTGTTTTATTTGGTTTGCCCCGGTAGCATTTAACTGCTCCTTGAATTCCTAATGCTAAAATTTCGCTATGCAGCCTGCATATTACAACTTAGGTGTTGTGTACTCTGAAATGATGCAATATGACAGTGCCTTGGGCTGCTACGAGAAGGCTGCACTTGAGAGGCCTATGTATGCTGAAGCATATTGTAACATGGGTGTCATCTATAAGAACCGTGGGGACCTGGAGATGGCAATAACTTGTTATGAGAGGTATCATATCAGTTATTTCATTTCTAAGTTCTGATATTTTGCTGCTTTGTTGAAAGGTACAGGTGTGATACTGATTTTTTTCTTCTTCGGCCATAGATGTCTAGCTGTATCTCCAAACTTTGAGATCGCAAAGAATAATATGGCCATAGCTCTGACAGATTTAGGAACAAAGGTAATAATCCTTTAAACTTTTTTCACTATATTGGTCACTCTAATTTAACTTTTCGTAAGGAATGCCTTCTGGAAGATTGTTTATGAACTTCGTTCTGTTTAGCTGGTCCTTGTGCTGTATGTGCTTTTGCTTATGTCATGTCATTGGAATTGGGATATATTTCTGTTCTTTACCATTGAAGATTTCCACCATATACAATTTTTAGTTCACAGTTTCTTAATACTTCTTTTTCCATTGGCGACTGAATTGACTGTGACATTCCAGGTTAAACTTGAAGGCGATGTGAGCCAAGGAGTGGAATATTACAAAAAGGCTCTCTTTTATAACTGGCATTATGCAGATGCTATGTATAACCTTGGGGTGGCTTATGGTGAAATGCTGAAGTTTGACATGGTATAGAATTAGTGATTTATTAATTTCTATAAGTCAGTAATTATGTTTGCATGTTTATCCTTTCTTCGCCTCAGAACTTCCATGTTATAATTATCTATATCTCGTTAAGTTTGTCGACATATATTTGTATCATTTTCTCCATGTTCTCATAGTTAATACAAACTTTGTATGTAAATTCCTAATTATCAGAATGAGAATGTAGAGTCAAAGAATTAAATACATCTAGTCATGATTGTGTTCTCTATGTGCAGGCCATTGTTTTCTATGAGCTTGCGTTCCACTTCAATCCACATTGTGCTGAGGCTTGCAACAATTTGGGAGTACTTTACAAAGACCGTGACAATCTTGAAAAAGCTGTAGAGTGTTATCAGGTATTATTTTTTGCTGGTATCTGCAGCCTTTGATGAGAATTTCATTGTGTTTTGTGGCTTATAATTCAGCCAACCTATGTAGATGGCTCTATCAATCAAACCAAATTTCGCACAGTCGCTTAATAACCTTGGTGTTGTCTACACAGTCCAGGTTTGATATAGATCAAGAACGGCTCATTTTTTTGTTGAATCTCCAGAGCCGATATAATGCCAATTTCTCTGATATTACAGGGGAAAATGGATGCTGCTGCCAGCATGATCGAGAAGGCAATCCTTGCAAATCCCACATATGCAGAAGCTTTTAACAACTTAGGTTTGGTTTCTTCTCCTGGTCCTGATGATTTAGTTTTACCTGAGACCACTGCTTGGAAAATATATTTCTGAGTTTTTGATTTCATGTTTTTCCCTTTTTCCCACTTCCCTTGTGCTAAAAATCTCTTAGTGAAATGTTATAACCAGTTTCATGGTGCTATTCAAATGTAGGTGTTCTTTACAGGGATGCTGGAAATATAACTATGGCTATTGATGCTTATGAGGAATGCCTTAAGATAGATCCAGATTCGCGCAATGCTGGCCAGGTATATATGCCCTCGGTACCTGTACTTTTACGTACTCCTCTTGATATGGGGTTGGGAAATAAATGTGTTGGAAACCGTCCTGTCTCTTATGTAGAACCGATTGCTTGCCATGAACTACATAAATGAAGGACTCGATGACAAACTATTTGAGGCTCACAGGTTTGGACATATATTGTTAATTTGGATTTGTGTTCTTGCTACTTTCATGTGATTAATAACTGTGGAACTCTTGTGAACACAGAGACTGGGGTTGGCGCTTCACAAGATTACATCGGCAGTACACTTCATGGGACAATGTGAAAGATCCAGAGCGACCTATCACCATTGGATACATCTCACCAGATTTCTTCACTCATTCAGTATCTTATTTCATTGAAGCACCCCTCACACATCATGATTATACAAAGTACAAAGTGGTGGTTTATTCAGCGGTAGTTAAGGTATGATTTTCCTGAGAAAGCTTCTCTTTTCTTAAAAAAGCTTCTCCTTATATAATATATTTTCTGCCAAAGCAGTTCATTTCCTTGGTTCTCATGACATTTTCCCCCTTTGGCTTTGAGTAACCCTTGTTTCTCATGGCTTTACAGGCAGATGCGAAGACATACAGGTTTAGGGATAAAGTGTTGAAGAAAGGTGGTGTTTGGAAGGATATATACGGGATAGATGAGAAAAAGATAGCAAGTATGGTCCGAGAAGACAAAGTCGACATTTTGGTAGAACTCACTGGTCATACGGCAAACAACAAGTTGGGATCAATGGCCTGCAGACCAGCACCTGTTCAGGTGAGATGATAGAAAGAACTATCTCATGCTATTTTGGATTTTTCTTTTCACATTCTATTTCAAGTTACTAAATTTGGTGATGATTTCAGGTCACTTGGATCGGCTATCCAAATACTACAGGTTTGCCTACCGTTGATTACAGAATTACGGATTCATTGGCTGATCCACCAGACACCAAACAGAAGTACGTACTGGTTCATAACTGGATGTATTTCTTTGATTTGGAGTGATCCAAATTTTGAGTACTTAGTAATTTTTTCGTGATTGCAGACAAATTGAGGAGCTGGTTAGGCTTCCGGAGTGTTTTCTTTGTTATACACCTTCTCCAGAGGCTGGTCCTGTTTGTCCAACACCAGCACTTTCCAATGGCTTTGTGACATTTGGTAGTTTCAACAATCTCGCAAAGGTTAGTAATTTTACTTCTTCTTGGATCATACACACTAGCCTTCCATAGTATCTCTTTTAATGTTTTAAATTGTTTATATCTCTGTATTTCTGCAATCATAGATCACTCCTAAGGTCCTGCAAGTGTGGGCTAGGATACTGTGTGCAGTTCCCAATTCCCGTCTAGTGGTAAAATGCAAACCTTTCTGCTGCGATAACATTAGGCAGAGGTTTCTCACGACGCTGGAGCAGCTTGGGTTAGAATCAAAGCGTGTTGATCTGTTGCCGTTGATTCTTTTCAACCATGACCATATGCAAGCTTATTCATTAATGGATATCAGGTATGATTTGACATATTGTACTCTGAAATACTCTGAAGCTAAATAGATTTACATGTTCAATTTACATTTCATGCAGTTTGGATACATTCCCTTATGCTGGAACTACCACTACCTGTGAATCACTCTACATGGGAGTTCCATGTGTTACAATGGCTGGCTCAGTACATGCTCATAATGTTGGTGTTAGTCTTCTCAGCAAAGTTGGTAAGTTCTTGCCAAAACTGGTTTACCCGAGACATCACCTAGCTAATGCAACCATTTCTTGATCCAGGATTAGGACACCTGGTTGCCAAAAACGAGGATGAGTATGTTCAGTTATCTGTAGATCTAGCATCTGATATCACAGCTCTCTCTAAATTGAGAATGAGTCTCCGGGATCTAATGGCTGGATCTCCTGTTTGTGACGGTCCTTCCTTTGCTGTGGCTCTTGAATCCGCATACCGAAATATGTGGAAAAAGTACTGCAAAGGTGAAGTACCATCTTTAAGGCGAATGGAAATGCTACAAAAAGAAGTCCAAGAAGATCTCTTAATCTCAAAGGACTCGGGATCAGGAAGACTCAACGTTACTGGAGAAGCCACACCTTCTCTCAAGGCCAATGGTTCTGCTCCTGTACCTTCCTCTTTACCAAACCAATCCTTGCAGCTATCCAATAGAATGGACTCCAGTAGTTAAAGACGAACAGGAAAACCAGAGATACCCCACCCCGAACCAAGCTGCTGTGAAATGTGGGAATATTAAGAAAGGTCTATCAATTTCTTTGCAGATTCTGGACCCATATGAGTAAAGATGTGAAAGAAAGAGTTCATGAGATCTTCCCAAAGACTAGAAACTAGACTTTAGATTACTGCTCGTGTATTAAAAGAATAGTAAAACCGTCTTCTTTTTTTTTTGTTCTATCTCTTTATACTCTTAGTTTAGCTTTATATGATTCTTGGGAAGTCATTAGTTGGATGTGGATTTGTAGTTTTTGAGATATCATGTTGTGTTAGAATTAGGGTTTAACGCTTTTTTAGGCGGCTTGTTTCCTTGTGTTGGATAATGAATCATACACTATGATAGTATATATGGTTACAATCGAAGTTGGCATATTCTCCTTTGGTTTGGGAAAGTAAAAAGGTGAAGTGACAATGAATGAAAACTCTCGTTTGTGTTTCTTAATTTGTAGACCTTTGAGTCTTTGACTTGTATTATTGTAAGCTTATGTTGCCAACTCCATATGATTCTCTTTAAATAATTAGTATGGAGAGAGTAAAAAGTAAGCAACTACTCTCTACGTTTCCCACTTCCTCTGCTCCACCAAAACCTTAAAGACCTTATAAAGAAACACAATCCTCACCATTTCACTCTCATCATTAAACACCAGAATATTAAACTATCTCTGATCCCTTTCAATAAAGGATTAAGTGTCAAGAAACAAATCAAGAGATATGAAGAATGAATCCACCACCATTGATGTCCATGCAGAATCCAGCTCAGCCATGAAAGGCAAAGCTCCTTTAATCGGTGTGGCTAGAGATCACACTACTGCTGGTTCAGGTGGATACAAGAGAGGTCTCTCCATCTTCGACTTCCTTCTTCGTTTAGCCGCCATTGTTGCAGCTTTGGCCGCTGCTGCAACCATGGGAACAAGTGACGAGACTCTTCCCTTTTTTACACAGTTTTTACAGTTTGAAGCTAGCTACGACGATTTACCAACTTTCCAGTACGACTTATAGATGTCTCATCGATCAAAACAGAATATTATGATTTTCTTGTGCAGCAAGTGACCTAACTAGGTCTTTGTTTTTAACAGGTTCTTTGTGATTGCCATGGCCATAGTTGGAGGCTATCTCGTCCTGTCTCTTCCTTTCTCCGTCATTACCATTGTTCGCCCTCTAGCCACCGCCCCAAGACTCCTCTTGCTCGTTCTTGACACTGTATATACTCTAAACTCTTTAAATTATATTAGACCATCTTCATTTTGGATAGTATGATTTTATATAGTGTCAGTTTTCTCAGTGAGCTCTCT
>KE159215.1:43140-68447 GCA_000411055.1 Leavenworthia alabamica | reverse complement strand
GGGACAGGCGGTTCTGTCCTTGAACACGGCGGCTGCTTCATCAGCGGCAGCAATATCATATCTAGCACACAGTGGAAACCAGAACACGAACTGGCTCCCCATTTGCCAACAGTTTGGAGACTTCTGTCAAAAATCCAGCGGAGCTGTTGTCTCCGCCTTTATTTCCGTCTTCTTATTCACCATCCTCGTCATCCTCTCCGGCGTCGCTCTCAAAAGGCCTTAACCATACCCTTATATATATGCATGTGTTTATATTTATATATATAAGTTAATATCATTTTGTGTATATTACTCGCTCCCTGCCAATGTGTTGTATTCAATACTTTTTTCAAGGAAATGAAAGTGTGATTTTTTGTTAAAAAATAAATAAATGATTTTCTCAAATTTCCATTTATTTATAAGTTTTCTCCAACGTTTGTTTGCATGTCGCCGTCGCGGCGTTCGCCTATATTTTTTTTATTATAGAGTTACTGTAGTAAGAGAGAAATATCTGACGTGGCGTTATATCACTGGACGGTCACGAAGTTTTTGTTTTGTTTCTCCTCCTTTTTGGTTAAGGATAAGCGAGTGTTGCTGGTGCCACGTCAACTTTTTCCCCTCCCTCATCTTCTTCGTCTTCTTCACTAATGATTCATTTTCTCGTCAATCTTCTCCACTTTCTCACATAACCCAAAATCGTGAAAATTATTTTCCCGCTTCATGTAAATGGCAGTTAGACTACAACGACCTGGTCTTCTATCGTCAAGGTAAAGCAAACTCACAACAGTTTCGTTTCACCTTAAGATTAGTTCCCTTCAATTTCTAATCCTTTCGAGAAATTTAGTGTATATAATTTGGGTTTTCTCATTAAACATCTTTAATCTGGGATTGTTACTGAAGATGATTACTCAGGACTTTAAATCGCCGAATTGTTTCAGGATTTTAAGTTGACTGTGATATTTTTCGATTCAGTTGTACTTGAAAATGTGTTGCTAGTTCATTATTACCTATGTAGAGCTGGGGAGGTTTAATTTAAGCACAAGCCACTAAGATTAGTGATGTAACATTCTCTGCAAAACTCATTGTTATATTTATTAAGTTCTTCTTTGTAATTTTAGTGGCTGCTTAATCATTAATCTCGTTTTTGTAGCTCTTCAAATCCATGTCGTCCAAATATGTCCATTATAACTTTCATATCCTGTAAAAAGGCTGCACACTTGGATAGGAGCAAAAACTATCTTATTAGGCAACCGTTTAAGAAGAAGAAATCACAGTGGCTGATCCTGGCAGCTGCAGAAGATGGAGTAGCTATTAATGGAAGTTCCCAGCCAAGATCTAGCAATAATTATAGGGAGATGAGGACCAATTTCACAGAATCAATACAAGACGAAAACAACTGTAATGGAATCATCCAATCTTTGCACGATGCTGCCAGAACTATTGAATTGGCAGTTATAGAGAAGATTACTCCATCCAGAATTTCATGGTTTCCTGTGACCTGGTTCAGTACTGATCGAAATGCATGGGTGAAGACTCTTTCATATCAGGTTCGTATGTGCCTTTTAGTTGCTTTGTCCCATTTTACTACTAATCCATGGTGGTGTTTACATCTGTTTTTATCCTATTTCACTTGAAACCAAGTGTTTCTTGTCAATGTTTTGTCAATACTCTGAATTCAACTTCCATTCCTGATTTACAGGCTTCTCTGTACTCCTTACTACAAGCAGTAAATGAGATTTCATCTAGAGGAAATTACAGAGACGAGGATATTAATGTCTTTATCCAAAGGAGGTACTGCACGAGTTACTTATTGTATACAACTTGTTTATACGCTTTTGCTTCTTCGAAACTTATATCAGCTACTTCTTTGTCAAAAGATTAGATTTCCTTTACTTATTCTGGTAGATAATTATCTGAAATAGTTAAGCTATCAACGCAACAGCTAAACTGGCTTTCTGAGTCATGCCATTTTTCTCTTCTAGCTAAGCTATTTTTAATGAATCTCTTCATGGCTAAGTCAACCCATGAATACAAACTTTACTAGCATTTGCAAAGATTGTGTGAGATTTCTAGTGGTGTTGTGTTGTGGTATATATTTCCCGCATGTTCTTCCGAGGATTCTTCCTATAACTGGTTGTTGCTATGCAACACTTTAACATTTGACTTTTTTTCCTTGCATATGATAAAATTTTGGCATTGTACAGCTTGTCACGCCAAGTTTCTCCCCTTGAAGATATGATGCGAGATAATCTATCCTCCAAACATCCGAAAATCTATGAATGGTTTTGGTCCGAGCAAGTTCCTTCCGTAGTGACATCTTTTGTGAATTATATTGAAGGGGACCAACGATTTGTTGCTGCCACTTCTACGTATGTTTTCTCTTTCAAATCATTTTTTTAGTTTAACACCTCAAAATCTCACCTTTTTGGTAAGTACTGTGAAACACTAGTTTGACTGAGGCTTTTGATGAAGTAATGATGCTTTATGGTTCATTCCAGCTATACAAAAGGAAAGTCTGCAGCTGCAAGTAATGTAATTGAGGTGTCACTTCTCATGCTTGTGCTCAATTGCATTGCAGCAATCACGAAAGTTGGCCCGGCAAAATTTTCGTGCCCACCCTTCTTCTCTACGGTTCCAGACACAACTGGAAGATTAATGGAAAAAGTTGTAAACTTTATTCCACTCCCTCAAGCATATCACTCAATCAAAAGCATAGGTCTACAAAGAGAATTTCTTACTCATTTTGGTCCTCGAGCAGCAGTGTGCAAAGTAAATGGTGACATTGCTACAGATGAAGTTGTTTTCTGGGTCGATCTTATACAGAAACAACTGCAGCGGGCTATAGATCGGGAGAAAATATGGTCAAAGTTAACAACATCCGAAAGTATAGAGGTAATGATTAGAAGCGTCCAGAGTACACATCTAAGCAGCTATTAGGCTTCTGTGCAGTGGTCGTATGAGTTTTTGTTTGTTTTAGTTTAATTATGAGAAGTATAATACCTTGTCTAGATTACTGAGTAAATGTCATTCGAACATGAGAAAGTGGCACAAACAGTATAAATTTAAGGGAAACCTAAAGGATCTAGATAAAGTGACTGCTTATAGAAACAAAAAGTTTATTGGGAGTATGCTAATCATCTGAAGTAATTGGCACCTGTTGGTACCTTGCAGATTTTGGAGAGAGATTTAGCCATTTTTGGATTCTTCATTGCTTTAGGCAGGAGCACACAATCCATTTTAGCTGCAAATGGTTTTGATTCTCTGGAGAATCCTTTGGAAGACCTTGTTAGGTAATTGTCACTACTTCACCCTATTCCCACTCCCATAAACTTTTGTAAGTTTGTGCATCACACTCTTGACCTATACTCGCAAACTTCTTTAATGTAGGCATCTTATTGGGGGTAGCGTCCTGTACTATCCTCAACTTTCATCCATCAGTTCATACCAGCTGTATGTAGAGGTAGATATTAATCAAATCCTAGGTGAATAATTCTTAAGGACCATTTTGATGTCTTATCATCGAAATTTATCGTGTAGGTTGTTTGTGAAGAACTAGAATGGATTCCTTTCTATCCAAACAGTACTGGCACACAGCCTTCAAACCTATCACATGGGCATAAGGGCAAACCAGAACGACCACCTAATTATGAAGTTATTCCCCAACTGTTGGATGTTTGCTCTTATTGGCTACAGAGCTTTATTAAATATAGTAAATGGCCAGAGAATCCTTCTAATGTCAAGGCAGCAAAATTCTTATCCAAGGGGTATGTGTGACATAGTGTCTACTCAATAATTGGATAGTGAACAAATTAGTTAGTTAATGTACTGATTATATTTCTTATTGTTCAGGCACAAGAGTTTGGTTCGGTGTAAGGAAGAACTGGGGATATTAAAGTAAGATATCGGAAAACCCTATTTCCCATTTATACTTTTAATCCTGTATCTGGAAAATGCTTTCCTGCTTGATTGGTAAACTGTACTAATGCTTGAAAGTGCATAATAGAAGTATCTGTGAGAAAAATACGTCAAGCAAAATTAAAAGCATGTGCTTTGGATATTTACAATTCCATGAACTTTTGCATTTATCACATTCATTAGTTTGGGCCCTACCTTTATCAGTAACTATCAGTTCAGCAGACAGTCTGCATTTGGATAACATTCGATGTCGAATGAAAGTAACAGAAACCAGTTTTTTTACAGGAATGCATCATCAATTGATAGAGAGTCGAACTCATTTGACAAGGTTGGTCTTCTATGAAGGGCCGCTGTACTTCGTATTGCACACTCTGTCCAATTCCTGTCAAATGTTGTCATATTGAATACAATTAATATACTAACAGTACATAGTCCCCAGGCCCTAGAAAGTGTAGATGAAGCCCTCGTGAGATTAGAAAGCCTGCTACAGGAGTTGTATGTATCAAACTCATCGTCAGGAAAGGAACAAATAAAAGCCGCTTGCTCTGACCTAGAGAAAATTCGAAAGCTTAAGAAAGAGGCTGAATTTCTGGAGGCAACTTTCAGAGTCAAAGCAGCTTCCTTGCAGCAGGTTTCTATTTTCCATTCACTTTTTGCTCTAATTTTTGCAGGATTTGAATATGATATATCTGAATGCTAGATGGACCAAAGCAAACAAATTGTATCCCTTGGCATCAGTCTCACTAAAGAATGAGAAACATAAAATTGCAAAATGCATATTGTGTTCTTAAATTTGTGCGGAAGACTAAAACCTCATATGATTATTCAGGGAGGTGACAAAGATGATTCTCGGGAATCCTACATGGTACAAAATCGGTATTTTAAAGGGAAAGACACAAAGAATGCAATCAGTTCAGAAGATCAAGGCAAAAGGTATGCACTTCACGTCGACCTTGTTAGTTTTAACTGTATAAGCGTGACATCTCTTTTTTTCTACTCTGGTCACAATAATGTATACGTTGTTTTCCTTTGCATTAGTATGAGTCGTGGATTCTGGGGATTCTTTGTACGGACTCCAAGGAGAAAGCCTGATCCTGAGTTTTCAGTAAGTTCCATTTTGTGATCTTATCTTAACGTATTTTGGCGACGGGCTCTGAGTATGTAGTATTCTGAAATCTTCTGTGTACTACTCCGTGTTTCTTCAGTTAGTTAAATTATATATACCACTATTTCGTTTCAATGAGGAGATGATGCATTTAAAGTCTAGCCATATCTTGTCTAGCGCGGACAAATTTATCAGCAGTTTTTTGGCATATGCAGGGAGACGAAAATATTAGGAAATCCAAAGGAAGCTTACTTAACATGGAATCGGAACCAAATGAGATCAGTCGATTTGAAATGTTAAGGAATGAGCTGATAGAACTGGAACAGCGGGTCAAAAGGAGCACGGATCAGTCAATAGATGAGGAGGTTAGTAACTGCTGCAAGATTCTGTACTGTAAATTACTAGTTTCAGTAAGGCACTCATATCCTCTTAAGTTAAATAAAAAGCTAATAACCAAAAACAAAAATGAAACGATACATTTACCAGCTAAGTTATAAGAGGCATGTGGAAATCCTCATGTAAACAATCATTTTATAAACAAGTCAACCGTGGATCACGATTACCTAAAACCTAATCCTATGTTGTGCTCTTCAGCTCTGTTATTGTCATCATTAAACTTCTCATATCGTAGAAGATGACCAATCAACTCCTTTTTATTATTCTAAAATGTTGGGTCTTGCGTTTATTGTGTCACCAGTGCAAGCTTCCAAGTGTTCTTCGTTATATTTTGTAGGAATTAATCTCTGAGGATCCTCCTCAATCAAACAGTAGAACGAAAAGTGTTCAGTTGGTTCAGACTTCAACAAAGGAAAACATAATCGAGAAAACGCTTCAAAAGCTAAGAGAAGCCACCACGGTATTATTATCTCCTCTCAAAACTAAAGCTATATGCCATGTATTGTGTTATTTGGTCATTTTCTTTTCCTCTGTCAGCCTTGTTAACTTTTTTCTCTTTACAGGTCGTGTTGCAAGGTACTCAGCTTCTTGCAATCGACTCAGCAGCTGCGATGGAGCTAGTTCGGAGGTCTTTGATTGGTGAGGAATTAACAGAAAAAGAAAAGAAAGCTCTTCGCAGAACCATGACTGACTTGGCATCAGTGATTCCCATCGGTATTCTAATGCTTCTTCCTGTAAGTAAAAAAAATTAACCTTACTGAGAAGTTTATGTTAACTCTTTTGTTATTCTGATCAACTTATACACTTTGTAAGCTACATCTTTAATTAGTTGCTTAGTACACTGTTAACATTTCTCATTCGCTGTTGCATTTTCTAAGTCTATGGGACTAATATAATAAGCTATTCTGAACAGGTTACAGCGGTTGGTCATGCAGCCATGCTGGCTGGAATTCAGAGATATGTGCCAGGCCTGGTATGCTCACCTTCTCTGTTTATATAGATCCATCATAATTCAAAACTTTTTCTCTGAATTAGTTTTGATAATAAATATCCTTCATTCAGATTCCTTCCACATACGGGTCCGAAAGATTGAACCTATTGAGACAGCTTGAGAAAATCAAGGAACTGCAGCCAAATGAAACTGAGACTGAAGAAGGCATTGAGGAAATAGCATTATGACTATAGAAGGAAGCGATATATACTTTTACCTCTTTTCATTTTGTTCGGTAATTCATTTCCAATAGTTGCACATAGAGAATCTCATTCCATGTGTCAGGCACTGCGGGTAAACACCAATGACTGCAGTCTTGAGGACCATCTTCAGGCGTTTCAGGTTCTCGATACCTCGAATGATGAGCATCTTTCCTAAACTCAAAGACATGTAACTTTCAGAAACTTAACCTTACTATGTTCATAACTCATTTACATGTGAGAGATATAATTGTTGTGGATAGGGTCAGGTGCCAATTTCTTCATATCAGTCTCTGGTTAAGTTCCATGTCCCATTCATGCAACACCCAAAAAGTTCAAACCTTTCTTCATATCAGTCTCTGGTTAAGTTCCATGTCCCATTCATGCAACACCCAAAAAGTTCAAACATGGTCAAAGTTCTGAAGACGTACGTCTGATTTCTTCCTCTTAATTGTACAAATAAATAGAATTGTTGAACCTTTAATCCAAATCTTCACATCCGAAGAACAAAAAACAACCTTCTGAGCACTTATTCAAAACCTACATGGGCTTGTAGAGAGCCCGGTACAATACCATCGTTTATAATTCCAGTTTTCTTTCTCTTTTATACAAAAGGATGTTTCAATTGACAAAGATCATTGCCACACTTTGTCTATTTCAATTAACTAAAATTCTTAACTGGGGTCCAAAATAAGAAATTCATATGGGCCTATGGCTCTGAATGTAAAAGCCCAAACCATGTGATAGAGAGAGATAAAAACACTTCTTTGAGCTAGTTGGGATGAGAACTGTTAAAGAGAGGACTAAAGAAAGAGAGGAGAAACTAGAATTAGAGAATAAAGAAGATTCATATTTGAGGCCTAAATCCATTTTGTCAAAAGCATGTAAAAATATTCAGATTCTTTTTACACTTTATTTGCATTGCAAAAAACAAAAAGAAGAGTAACATAGAATAAAATTGGTCCCTGGCTTAGGCTTTTGGACCAGAGTGAAAAGGCAATACAACACAGCCTCTAGTTTTACACACATGCTATGCTCTCTTCTTTAATCATTTTATAGGCCTACACTTTTTCTTCTTTCTAATATCTTCCCATGAATCTCAACAGTTCGCAATTCATTTTTCAATCTTTCATCATCATTATACATATGATATAATATCATTTACATGGTACATGTAAGGATGAGCCTAAGCCCTACCTCATCAATAGGGAGATACATACCTGCCTCAAAAGACTTTTGTGCTACAGAATTTCATTTAATTTATTTCAGCATTCAAACATTATAAATAATAAACCTAATAATTTACATATATTTCTGTCCTGCCGCAAACGTAGAATTTTTTCTTCTTTTTTCATTTTTGTTATCAAATTAGTTAAAATAGTAAATACATAACGAGAAACTACAGATATTAATTCTCCTCTCTCTCTCTCTCTCTCTTTTTCAGATGTTTCTCTATGACAATTGGGCCAAGTATGGGCCCATCATCTAAAGTCAAAATCTAAAAAACGTGTCAACTTCCTTTTTAGATATCATCAACCTCGTCCATCTCCTACCTGCTCCATTGCTTCTCCAGCAAATGATATATTCTGTTCCACAAAACCAACACGCAATTTCACTATATTAGTATCAACAACTCTCAAATAATATTATAAGATAATACTGTCATCCACAATTTTGCAATTCTTTAGTCAATTTAGTCAAAGTCTTTGGCTCTCACAAAACTTGACGGTGCCAAACAAATGAGAAACAGTAAAAATTAAAAGACTTTTTCTACCGAAAAGTATATACTTAAGACATATTAACTAATATAAAACACAAATTGGCCATGTGCTTTTACAGTAAGTGTAAGTATTATTCTCTTACTGATTCCTTTATATATTATTAATTAAACAAAATCTTTTTTCAGTTCTATTTTAAAATACTAATTTCACCTGTCTCATCTCGAGAAACAGCCACGACGTCTGTTTAAGTATAGCTAATATAATAAAGCATATACGATAACGTAAGCAAGTTTGAATCTGACAAAAATGTAAATTTATTTATTTTACCATGGGATGAGGAGTTGAGTAATAGTAAATGTGTTGCCCATTGTACACGTCAGGACAAGGTGGAGCCTCAACGTCATCATCGTTACACTCGAGGTTAACGCCAAATAGCCTCACCGTCCTTGAACTTCCTGTAACCACCGTTGGTGTTGACTGTGCCTCAGCTACGGCGGCGCCTACAATTTTACACCGTCAAGACACGTGCGCGTCTTTTAGTTAATTATTATATTTAAGTTGAAAGGAAGAAATAAAGAGCACGTTAGTCTAATTGGATTGGACGGTTCTCAACACGCGCGTGTAACTGATTAGTTACACAACTTGGAGAAGTTTATTGAAATTGTCGGGTCAAGAATCAAAAAGACATAACTAATAAAATAAACAAATAATTTAATGTTATCTCAGGTTGTTATTTTGTATACACACACACGCAACTCAAATAATTGTCATTTATTTTGGCTTAAAAATATATTAAAAAAAGTAATGGAAATTGTTATAAAACTATAATCAAAGAGTTATTGAAGAAAGTTAATGAGTATATAATTTTAAAAATTACCATGCAATGATGCATAAAATTACAATCTAGGTGTGAGAGTTACTGCAGAAAAAAAATATAAGATATATATTAAAAATACCACGTAAATAAATATGCATTAAATTATTTATTTTGAAAAAAAAACGAATATATATCTTAAAAACAGAAAGGAGTGTAAATCTGACAATATGACATATAGATAAGAAAGGAAATAAATAACAAAACAAAATAGGAAATAAAGAGTTTAGAATTACCATAGTGTGAATACTCTTGGTGAATATTATTAGGGTAAGTAGTTGACGCGTGGACTTGACGATAAGGTGTGGTCAAGCCATTCCAATACGCCGTCGTATTAGCTAAAGCTTCTTGAGACACGACGGAAACAGCCGGAGAGGAAGAAGCATCTCCACGTCTTCTCCATCCAATGAAGAGTCTATGAATATCAAAACGATGTCGTTGAAAGAAAACAACGTCTCCAGCATCAAGATGCTTGTCTTTAACATACCTGCTCCATCCTTTGGTCAAAACATAGCTTTGACTACTATTCCAATAAGAGTATCTAAATTTCCAAGACTTGCCAGATTCATCCTCAAAGCTAAGAAGCATCCCTTTCTCAGTCGTCGCCGACACGTCATCACCGCCATTATTATTAAGAGGGAAGTATTTCTCAGCGTGTTGTTTCGGTATAACTAAACGGTTTAGCTTCCCAACGTCACTTGGTGTGAGTGATTTCTCAAACAAAGACTCTTTATGTGCTGCAGCGACGTCGTATTGGTGGTGTAACGAGAGAGTGTTGTGGTTGATGTCTCTTGAGTAATGGTTAACTGACATTTTCTTGGAGTGTAAGAGAGTAGAGAGAGGATTTGCAGAGGTTTGGTGGTGAAAGAGAGATGGGTAATGGTACTAATATAGTATTATACGAAGGTGAAAAAATAATAATAATAATTGAAAATGGTTAAAAATGATGTGAAAACTGTGGGAACTATTTGACGAAGATAGGAGGACACGATACCGATAGTACTTTTAAGGTTTTGCGTGATGTTATTTCCTTTCAATCATTATTTTATTTTTCTACTTTTTCTCCTCTTTTTGTTGCACTCTATATAATTTATAAACATTTTTTAAAATATAGAATTGGTTCTTTTTATCATCTTATATAATCAATGTCTATATATTTTATTTTATAAAAAATTATTGTGTTAATTAGGGCATTGGATCCCACGAGTGTGTTCTTGTAAAAACAAAATGAATTATCTTTTATAAGAAAAAAAAGTTGTGACGTATTCAAATGTTAATAGTTTGATTTGTATATGTTATATCAGCATTGTTGGAGCAGAATTATAATTTCTTATTTTTTCTAAAACAGTTATCAATAAATTGATATAGAAAAAAATAAAAGTTGCCAATGAAGAAAATATTATAGAGTGTAAAATGAAGATAAACGATAATTATGAAGGAGACATAAATAAGTGGGTTGCGTGAGTCAAAGAATCATTTGTCGTGTGGTTTTCAATTCTGTCGATCGAATCCTTATTGGTATCCAAGCTATGTGATTAAATTCTCATAAATGGTTGTCATGTATCCTCGTGACTCACAAGATATAATATCTCATTTACTTCTTCTATATATATATATGCATATATGGAATTATTATATATGAATTTAGGAAAAAACATATTAAGTAATATTATACAAGTGACGTAGACAAAATCACTTATTATCACATGATTTGTGTATTTGAAACCTATGAAAGTTAACATGAGATTATTAAAGAAAACAAAGAACAAAATATTTAAATTTTAGAAGGTAATGCATTCATAAATAAATTAAATTAAATACAACAGATAATTGACTGACAGTGTTTGTCACGGCTGCCTACTAACGTAAACCACAATTTGTTGACAAATAAATTAAGTTAAATATCAGATTAAAAGTTTAAATATCACTTTCATAAATATATATTTTTACAAATAAATTAAGTTAAACATCAGATTAAAAAGTCTAAATATCACTTTCATAAATATATATTTTTTAAACAGTAATTTAGCCGTAAATAGATGGATTAGAGACAAGGAGTGAAAACGAAAATGTGCGGGACCGACAAGGTTGATAATGATAGGATTGGGATCGAACGGCTGAGAACTGATGTGGTACATATTAAGAAAAAGTAAGAAGGTGCAGAGGATAATTACCCGAAGCTCAAGTTGTGGAGCATGTGCTTTGCCTTTCCGACACACCATCGCATGCATCTTCACTTCTACTACTTCATAACTGCCCTTTTGTTCCTCTCTTTTCTTTTTCTTTAATCATTTTATAACAAGACTTCTATTTTATTTGTGAAATCGATTTCACTTTTTGGTCCTGTCAAATTTACAATTTGGGTCGAGTATAAACCACCCACTTCACCGATACAGGTGCGTTAAAATCAATTCATAACTAAGTATTTAATTAATGTTATATCTAAGTTTTTGGTCGACCTAGATATTCGAAACTTTCTATAAAGGTTTGGTTTAATAGATAAATATATGTGTATATATATCTTACAAAGTCTAACACAAAAGCAATGTGACGTGTAGTTGGGTTACGTGCGTGGTCCTCTTGTATTTTATTTGACAAATTTTTCCCAAGTAGTGTCGTTTTATTTAACGAGTTGTCATTTGTAAATTATAGGATCATGAAATATATGTCACGTACTTTAAGGACAATTATCATTGGTGCTTGCACGTTTCCAAGTTGTTCACAAAATTAATACTACTATCGAATATATATTTGTTGTTAAAAACTAATTAAGTACATGTTTGTTCATAGGTTATAAAATCTCCTGTTTTTTAGAGGTTTACGTTTTTAGCTGTGAGGTCAAGTATTGCGACTTACAAATATAGATAACAACAAAATTAAACAATAGGTATGAATAAACTATTTATAACAAAAATTAAGTGTTCTTTGACTTGGGTTCCGAAAGAAGAAAACTCAAATATGTTATAACTTAGAATATTAGTTGGTATTGCATTCCTCTTCTCGTACTTAATCTCCATTTAATTATATATAAGTCTATTTCATGAAACATTAATTAATATCATCACATCGACACATGATAGGTATATAATTAGAGAGTGACAAAATGTAGATATATATAAATCTAAGTAGAGTTATCAAAATACATTGAAATCAACAAATTAGTCCGGTCTCTATGAGCTATTTATTCATTATAAATATATAAAAAATTCCTAACTCGTTTATTAAATGACTTGCATATTAATGTGGGAAGATTTGTGGGCTAGATTAATTATCAAAATAAAATAAAAAAGATATGTGGGCTAGTCCGCCTAACTCAACTAGATCATGAATTGACATAATTTTTCAATACGTTTTATATTTATAACTATCAATTATATTGAATTGATCAAAATAAAATAAAATAAAAATAAAAATCTATCATGGAATGGTTGTGATCCATTCTACAAATTGAGCTCAAAAGTTATTTCTCCGGCATCTAAAGTTTGAGTAAAATAATAATATATATGTCAATTTGTAAAATAATATATTATCCTTATGTGGAGTTGTAATTATTTAATAGCTAAGATACGTCATTATCAAAAATTAGTAGTTAAAAAGGACTTAAAGGACAAATGACATCATGTTTCAGGTCGATTTAGAGGCACCTTTTTGCATGTATATATATGACTACAACTCGACCACATTCATTTCAATTAAATAATAAGTTACTTTTTTAAATAAATATTCAATTAAATCAAACTAGTTAGTTTTATTATTTATTAGTATAATTAAATAATTAATAAATTAGCACATGCTGAGCGGCATATCTTTTGTCAATAATAATTATAGAGGTTGTTGGTGGCTTTGCTTACCTTCGCCTTTGCAAAAATCATTTATATTATTAGTTTACTTAGTACATATCACATACTAGATTTTTTACATATTTTTCTTTTGTTGGTCCGGCAACTAAAAAAGTTTTGAGTTAAATCTTCTTGTGACTTAATATCTTCCATTTCAAGAATGTCATTATGGACACAAGTAGAGAAGAGGATTGTGATCTCTTGAGCACAAAGAAAGGGCATGAGAGGAATCTGCTATGTAAGACGTGGAAAATGATAAATCTGCAAGTTTCTTAAGTATTGAGAATACGACAAAAATCTTTAGTTATTTATGGAAAGTGATGCGAGAAGCTTCGTGAAACTGAGGGTAAGTTGTCACTTTTGCTTTTTATTATATATCTATTTCTGACATTTTCTCCCTTCCCTAGTTAATTAAAATATGAACTTTTATTTTTCTCAAATATTTTCTTTTTTAGTTCTTGATGCTCTCCTAATTTTTTTTTTTTAAATATCATTCTAAAAGTAAATTTCTAGACTTAAAAACTCTTCTATCCTTTAGTTGAATTTCTTTAAATTTAATCCAATATCATCTAAACAAATAGGTATAATAATTAAAAAATGTATTATATAATTAGTATTATAATGAAGAAAATTTAAGAGTAACACTATTTTAAAAATAAAATATATTTTTAAAAATATAATATATTTAAAAAATAATAATTATTTTCGTTAAAGTTATAACACCACTGCCAAAATTCATTTATATATTATTACATATCTCAAAAGACAGTGAATTCTTGACAAACCAATCCGAAAGTAGAATAAGAATAGTTAGTATTTTGAGGCTTGGAATATTTACATGTGACATTCATAAACTAACGATAACTTTATTTTACATATAATTTTTAATTTATTTCTCCTAAGCAGGGGACCAAAGCTTTATGTTTGTATATTCTATCAAACCAAAACTAAATGCCTGGATGCAGAGGACCACATATTTCACTTACGCCTTTATTTGCTTAATATTTTTAAAATATCTGCACTGTTTCAGTCTTATTTATTTTTATGCAGCCGATATCTTAGACTTAGACCGAAATATATATTAAATCTCATAGGATAAAATAACAAGTAACAAAAACAAAAATGTCCATAGGAATAAACCGGAAGACAAGTCTATATGATTTTATTATATAATATGATTTTATAAAAATACATTATAAGATAGTAGTATTAGTTAAGAAAAACTTTCACTATTAAATATTTTGACTTCATTTACTGCATTAATTTATCAACTTCATTCACATTGTCATTACTAATCATGTTAAAACTATATATTGATATCTGCTTACACAATACTTTCAACATTTCATTATCCAATTTTTTTTTTTTAAATGAAAAAATAAAACGGCTTAACATCTTATCCAACCTGGAGGATAAGTAATATTTAAAACAGAGGATAAGTTTATAAGAGTTTGGACTGGAGTCTGGAGAAGACAAAAATATTTAAAACTTTTACATAGAAAATTTTTAAAAATGTCAAAAATGAATAAATAAGGTAGAAAATAAAAGGTACGGCTAAGTTTGGAGAGTAGACAAAAAAACAAAGGAAGAGTTAGGAAGAAAGAGATAGAGATGGTGGAACAATGCGAACAAAACAATTGCACGCCTCTCCTTCTCTGCCACAAAGATTCATGTCCCACTTCTTCTATTTTCTTTGTTATTATATAAACTTATAAATTTAATGTATTTTAATTTAAAAACCAAAATGACAAACGAATTTTTACTATCCTTAGCAATTACCAATCAATGTTACAATAATGATGGTACGAAGATGAGGTAAATAGAAAGCATGAAACAGCGAGTTATGGCAAAATAATTATAATAATAATACTTGTTTTATACATTTTGATGAGACATCTCGTGCCCGTAACTCTATCCAGCTTCATATAAGTTGACTTAGTGACTCGTGTCTCTTCGTCAATGAGAGTGAACATGTTTTTTGGAACTTTGTTAGTGGACAAATAATAAATTAGACAAATCCTTAATAAAATAATAAATTAGGTAGTATATACGTTGAGATAATATTATTAGAGTTTTGTTATTAATTAGTGGTTTTTTCACGTGAGAGGGTTAGGAAAAGAAACAAGAGTTGGCTTTTAAAATGGGCCCACAATGTGGTAGTAGCAGGCTGAATGGGTCCCACAACGCCCATGATCCCAAAATTTCCAAACAAAATGGAGACAATTTNTTTTTTTTTTTTTTTTATTCGTATATTATTATTATTATTATTATTATTAAAGGTAAAATAAAATGGTAATATATTTTTTTCTTTTGGCGAAAACAGATGAAAACATGCTATAGTCGGCAAAGGTCCACACATTTATCCCTATTTATCTATATCTACATTCACCACAATTTCATGACGATATTTTCGATATATAATTACTCTCACGGTTCGATTTTTACGATTATCAGAAAAAGGACTCACATATGTATTATTATTATTATTATTATTAATAGTTTATATTACAATGTGCTTATTGCTATATTTCTGGATAAAGCTATGAATCAGAGGATGATATCAGCTCAATATCTTTCTGTTTTGTTACCAATAACATCTAATCACACAAATATGTCAGATCAACTAAAATACAAAATTATCCAAAGATATTATGTTATTATATGGTACTAGATAGTTCATCATTTTCTCTTTTTATACTACAGAAGCTTTTTTTTATCATAATATATTGGTTGGTCTAAACGTTTACGAAACCATAATTGGGCTTGTATATCTAAGTTGGGCCTATCTGATTCATATTTTTGCGGCTACCTTTGGACTTTTAGCACGCAATTTATATATTCAGTTTTTATTCGTTGGTATCGTTTGTGATCTCCAGATCCAATCCAACTATTTCTAGGTTGAATTGTCTTTTCGAATAGTTTTTTCTTCTTCTGATTCACCATTACATATTAAGTATTATGTCAGAGAGTCCAGCAAAAAAACTGTTTCTAAACAATACAGATTGAAGAAAAAGATTATATAAATTTCTAGTTTCAACAAAACTAAAAGATTTGTTACAAAATGAGTCACTCACTACTCAGTCTCACAAATCACCACAGTAGACAACACCAATGTCGACATAACCAGGTAGATGCAGAAGTTGTAGTGGATTTTGTTTGCAAAATAAAAAAATAAAAATAAATAAGATGTAATAAGCTTGAATTTTACAAAAAATGCACGAATTGTCTTTTAATTAGAGAGATTCACATTTCTTAAACCCTAAACACTGAATTAGAGCCTTCACCTCTGAATCTAATTATTACAGCGAGAAAACACTTTAAAAGAGATTTTTTGAGTTCTAATCGTCGAGCCATTTCCTGATTCGATCCTTGACGAAATCGTTCCGAGCCTTGACGCGAGCTTGTTGTGGTGCTATGTTGGCGAGTGAGAGATACGCTCCAGCGACGAAGAGAGAAACACCTGCCGTGAAAAAACCAACCGACACAATCAACTGCTGCCGTGTCGGCGGATACGACATAAAAAACACCATTCTTGTTCCCTTTTAACCGCCGTCTCTTGCAAAATCTGTTTTAAATACTCATACTATGGGACTGATTTTCAATTTTGGGCTTTATTCAATCTCGAACTTTTTTCTCTTACAAATCAGGTAACAATTTGCTTTTGGTGTGAAGCTACGTGTTATTCTTGTCAGAACAATTAACTTTTACGTAGACCTTTTTATTTTGTAAATTTCTATAGATGTTGTAAACTTGTAATCCTGTGAATTGATTAGCATTGGTAAGTATTTATTTATTACATATTTTACCTATCACAGTTAAATTAGGCCTTAATGAATATATCTATCTTATTTTAGACTACATATTCTTGTCTAAGAACTCGGGGTGAATAAAAATTTCCCACAATTTCTTAGTAACTAGACTTTAAAATCATAAATTTCTTACATTACCATTTATTATGTTTAAGGAAGAGAAAGATGATTTTTTTACTTTACTGAAGATGAGAAAACTTATTCTTGATCAGCGTGGCTACGTGCTCCGCAGCCCATTCTGAGCCAGCCAAAGTGCAACAGAAACTGTGTGTGTGACCTTCTCTCTCAATAGATAAGGAAGTACCTGGAGCCTGCTTTGAAATCTCTTCAAAGAGTTGCAGTGGACCCCAATGATCATCTACACCAAATAAAAATGCAAGCTTGCTCTCGTTTTCTCTCATGAAATCCCAATCTGGCTCTGTTGCAAGCTTTATAAGCCCAAGATTAAAACAGTGATTCACCTAAAATGCTTTTTAAGAGATCAACTACAGTGAAAGATTAATCATGTTTTAGAGCTTGAGAGCTAAACATTTAACTCATTTCATTATGTGTTTGTTTTGCGTAAATCTAGATCCTCTAAAGTATATAACACATCACTGTTCAAAAGAATAGTACCTCTCTAAACTCTGTCATTGCCATAAATAGAACATTGCGCATGGTGTGATACTGCAAAGAAAGAACAGAGAAAACAAGCATCAGATGAAGTTGACCCTCCCAAATAGTTAGTAGGGAACAAGACAAGAACTTATAATACCTGCCTCAAGTGAGTGCAAATAGCTTGAACAGCAGTATCAGACCATGAAGCTCCCATGGAGTTGGATACAAGCTGCCTTGCAGCCCACATAGGTAAAAGTTTCAACGATGCAATCAGACAACTTACTATAGTCGATAGAAAAGAAGACCTGAATATCAACAATTCCTTATTCATCTCTGGATATTATTAGCAGAGGGAGAGTAACATGATATGATTATGGTCACAATTTGATAACATTCTAAATAAATAAAGATGATGTGATTGGTTCTTTCATATGTAGGATTCATAAGCTATTGAGAAAGAAAGCTCACGCTGCAAGTTTCCCAATTAATGATTGCTTTGATGATTGTTGGTTCAATGTCAAAAATGGATATAGGCCAATGCAATACACTACCTGAAAAGCAATCCAGAGAATACAAGAGATCACAAAGCAGAGAGAGAAATTGTAATAGAGAAAGTATTACTCTTTCGAGGAATCCATCTTTACCTTGTCTGAGAACTTCCTCAATAATTCAAGGGATATATAAGATCCAATAGAATGTGCAACCTACCAAGAACAGTTACTACTAAAGTTGTAAATTCTTATGAATATTTGTAAATCCATCAATTAATAGACGTATATATTTGGCCATCAGGCCATAAGAAGAGGCAAATATGTCAAAGGAAACATGTTATGTAAAGCTATTGTATACATGACACAATTAGACATACCAATATTATTGGAACTTTCATGCTCTCCAGTTCCTCTCTGATAAAATCAACCTGGATGGTATAACTAACAGATTAAAGATCTTATAATAGAACTTGCAGGCTTTCAAAAGTAAGCAAATTACTCAGATTTATTAAACTTGATTTGGATATTTCATTACCTTATGATCTATTTGTTCTTGTAATGAAAACAACTTCCCAGACTCCCAATCCTTGAAGCCAAAAAAAGAAAGAAAAGGAATCATCAATGTATCACAAAAGAACAAATGAAGCAATCAAAGTTGAGAACACAAAGTAAAATCTGAAACAAAGTAAAAAGGTACCTTGCTTGTGTGAGATATTTGGCCAATAGCTATGGAAACAAAAACAAACAAGTCCACCATCAAAGAGCAGAATCAAACATGGACAATTAAATTGTTTGTATCGCAAGAAAAAATCAAAGTGGAGAAGGCATACCAATTATAGAAGCATTGCCATCAAGTAACTTGTTTAAAGATTCTAAAAAGTCCTTGTAAAATGACACAACTCCTGATAAATATTTTAAAAGTCAAGTGTATCATATAATTTTGATATATAGTAAGTAAAATGTTCTTGAGCATAAACACTATGAATGAAACCTGGATTTCCCGGAATAAACAATACATGGAACGTGGGATTCTCAGCTTTAATTTCCATAATCTCTGTCATCGAACTTGATCACAACACATACAAAAGAAGAATAAAAAGTTTAATTATGAAATCAAAGTCAAGTAGAAATTGTAATGTAGAAAACAGAGATAAATACCCAGAAACTCTACACAATCTGAAATTAACAGTTCTTTTAGCTTTTTCCATTAATTTGGTTTCATTCTCCATTTCTGAGGTCACGCTATTCAAACTATATCTTCTTCTCCGATAACTGAAAAGAGCATAAAAGTAAAAATTAAATAGATCAGAGAGAATCAATGAGAGACTGAACTAACGAATTAAATTAAGCAGGATAAATGCACCTCAAACAGGAGGAGTAGACACTTTGGAGATTCGAACCACCGATCGGATGAAGAAAGCAGCGGAGAGACGGAGTTACCGAAGGTAGAAGATGACGATGACCAAGTCGCATATTTGTCACGTTGGAAAATTTTGTTTTTATTTTCTTAATACGACATAGTTTTATGAGTTATGAGTAATACGACATAGTTTTATGTGTTTTGAGTAATGGGCTTATCTCCACCTCATAATACTTCCATTACAAAGAGAGGTAGGTGGATTGACAGAGAGATAAGCTTCGTGTCACAGTGTGTGTGTGTGTATCAATGGCGTCTCTAGCTTCTTCAACTGCTCTCATCTCTTCTCCCTCTAGGGTTTTTCCACCCAAGTCTTCGCTTTCTTCTCCTTCTGTTTCCTTCCTTCGAACCCTTTCATCTCCTTCCGCATCTGCTTCTGTATTTTCTCGACGCTCTTCCCTCACCTCAGTCCGATCCAATTCTCGCCGGAGCTTTTCTGTCAAGGCCCAAGCCGTAAGTTATCGCTAATGCTGATGCTTTCATTGTGATGTGATCAGTCAATATAGTCCTCACTCTCTTCCTATCCCTTGTTTAGCTCTAAAGGTTTTGGAGTCTATAATTAGCAATTGCTAGGTTATGTGACTTTGTTTCTGCAGATAACTTTACAATTTCTGAAATTTTAGTGATATTTTTGTTCTAGGATTGTTAGTTTTGTTCTACATTTAAGCTTTACTTGTTGACTGATTCAGTGAAAATGAGTGACATTTAATATATATGTTGGTTGACTTATTGTTGATTTGACCTGTCTTGCTTCTTGGATTTTGATGCATTAACGACTTTGACTTTTGTGTGTTGTAGGATGATCTTCCACTTGTTGGAAACAAGGCCCCTGATTTCGAAGCAGAGGCTGTGTTCGATCAGGAGTTCATCAAGGTTTATTCTTTGAAGAAGCTTCTTTTTTCCTATCTTTACTACTACTCTTTTATGTTTGTTTTTTAATACAAGAGTGAGTATGTGTATTGTGAATATATGGTTTCAGGTTAAGCTCTCTGAGTACATTGGGAAAAAGTATGTGGTTCTCTTTTTCTACCCATTGGACTTCACTTTCGTCTGCCCAACAGGTTAATTTTGCTAGATAACTATATCGAAATTGAATATAACTGTTCTTCACTACATCCTAATCTTTCTCTTTTTTTGTCCTTTAGAGATTACTGCCTTCAGTGACCGTTATTCAGAATTTGAGAAGTTGAACACAGAAGTATTAGGTGTCTCTGTCGATAGTGTGGTAAGTATAACTATTAACTATACGATTCTCATATTCATGTTTACTCGATTTCTCAATATCTAGCACCATACTCAAAACCGAGATCACCAGTATTTCTAATCTATTTACAAATATTGCTTTGACTTATCCTTACTTCTTGTGTGTTTCCATGTAGTTCTCTCACCTTGCGTGGGTACAAACTGACAGAAAATCTGGAGGCCTTGGTGATCTGAACTATCCTCTTATATCAGATGTCACTAAATCCATCTCAAAATCTTTTGGAGTTCTCATCCATGATCAGGTAAATTGTTAGCCTCTTACGTTTTACTAACTTTAAACGTTCAAAGTGTTTGTGATGAATCGATAAAGACAACTATCAACTTTGATTGTGTAAGAACAGGGAATAGCACTGAGAGGGCTTTTCATAATCGACAAGGAAGGAGTAATCCAACATTCAACCATCAACAATCTTGGTATTGGCCGAAGCGTTGATGAGACAATGAGAACTCTCCAGGTACACAAATGATACCCACTAACTCAAAACCATTCTTTCCTTCACTTGATTGTGGTTTGCTTGATACATATCCGATGTCGCAGGCATTACAATACATCCAGGAAAATCCGGATGAGGTCTGCCCAGCAGGATGGAAACCAGGGGAGAAGTCAATGAAACCCGACCCGAAGCTCAGCAAAGAGTACTTCTCTGCTATTTAGAAACTACTAAGATAGCTATAAGGTACAATCCTTGTTATATGAGAGCACTGAGCTGAGTCTTTTCCCTTTACGCTAAAAGAATCCTTTGTTTGAATTCTCACTTTGTCCCCAGATTATAAAACTTCATTTTCCTTCTTTGTGCTGATACCACCTACATATTTTCATATTCAGATGCCCATATTGTTATAACATAATGTTTAAAATCAAGAACATGAATGATCAATATATAATGTAAAACAAACCATACCACAATTAACATGTAAAAGCAAAAGGGCATAAAACTAAAGAGTTGTAATTTCTCTTCTTTTTATTTATTTGCCGGGAAGATATATAATGATGGATACATAAAAAGCCGATGTTATCTGTAAAAAGTATTCATGTGTCCCCCTGCCAACAAGTTCCAACATCATTAATCATCATCATCAACCCTACCGGTTACCGGTAAACGCCTGTCAACTCTCCCGCTTTAACTACACGACCACCCGGTCACTATTCTTCTACACTCTCTTGACAAATGACAATGCATGCCCTTACCAACTCCGGCGCTGTACTTCTCGGCGTTTTATTCTTCTTCCTCCTTATCTTCCTCGCCGAGCTTTGTTATATCTTCTGTCGCCGCACCGGATCTTTTCCTGATTCACCATCTCCGTTAAGTAAAGAGCTTATACTCCAATTCTTCATGTGTTGCAAGATGAAGAACCAATCTCGTATTGATCCAAGNGGCGCCGGAGGAGGAGGCGGTGAACAAGTGGCGAGTGTCAAGGTTTCTGTTCACAATCGAGGAAGAAGATTTGGAGATGGAAGATGATGATGATGTGGTCTCTGTAGAGGAAGACAGCGAATTCCGAGTTGACATCCCGGTGGAATATTCCGGCGAGCCAACTCCGTTTTTGACGCCATGTGATTCTCCTCCATACTTCACTCCTTCGCCATCTCCTGGTCGGGATATTGATGACGTAGTTGATGTTTATGATGTCAGCAACAGGAGCTGTTGTTTCAATTTCCAAGGCACTCAGATGTGTTCAAATTTTGTTTGATTAGACATTAGGTGGAAAAAAACAGGACAACCAAGTGTTAAGTTGTGGAGTATAGTTCCTCGATTACGCTATGAAGATCCGACCAAGGTTTAAGGTTGTGATCTGTCAGATTTGTGTTTGTTTTTTGGATATATATGAGGTACTAGGCTATGGTGTACTTTGTGTTTTTGTGTCGTATTTGTATGCGATATTGTTGATACTAGACGAAGAGTTATATCATCGAACTGGTTGAAACTTGAAACCATATAACAAAATCAAACAAGAGTTATATCAACCAACTCCAAAAACACCAACATAATCCATATGGTCTAATCAAGCAAAGAGACTAAATCTAAAGCTAATGAAAAAAAAAAACCATTTCATTCAGAATCATTAGGTTGACTAAGATAAGTCAAAGTCACACTGCATAGGTTGAAACTTAAACCCTCCGGTTGAATTAGAGGAAGCAAGAGGGATCTTGAGATCATTACACTTAATCTTTGGTTTAAACCTCCATGATTTTATCACCCAAAATTTAAACCTAACACTCATCCTCAGTTTCGCATCGATCTTGTAGATTCCAGTTTTCTCCTCCTCCTTCAGATCCGCTCGAGCTCCGTCGCTGAGAACTATCAAGTTCTGTCCCTCGATTGTAGCTAAAATCACCGTCGTGTTTTTATGTCCTTGATAGAACGACGAGACGTTTGCGGTGCCAAATCGTTGATCACTGTAATATCCACTTACCGAGAATTCATCATAATAGATTCCGACTCGTTGATTTGGATTACGGATTGTGAAATTGAGATCGAGATTGTAGTGAAGATTGTTGTTGATTGGATCGAGGCTGAATCGGTTCAGATTAGCGTCAGTGACATAGAACTTAACGGCGTTTGGACGGAATATTAGCCAGAGAATTAAGGCGGTGATGCCGAGGATAACAGCTACAGCTATGAGGATGTTGCAGACAAGGCTAAGGATGCAGCAACCGCAACAGCGTAAACAGCTACCGAGGCAGCTGAAACAGCAGCATCCGAATCCAGGCGTTTCGTATCTGCGATGAGTCTTAGTCGGCGGAGGAATCGATGGTCCGTAGTATGCACCGTTCAGATATGGCTGTTTGGATCCCATGTGTTCGACGAATTACCTCAGAGAATTTCAGAAGACGAATGGTTATGTGAAGAAGAAGAAGATAAAGAGAATATATATTGTATATATAAGATAACGTGTGTATAGAAAGAGATAATTATGATTTTAATTCACATAAGATTTATATATTTATTAGGAAACAAATTTAAATGACGAGAATACTCTTAGATATTATTTTCTGGATACAAGTTTAAATTTAAATTGGGGCTGATTTGGTTATTAAATATTTTCGTTTTATATTCTCATTATTTAATAAAATCTAATTGTAGCCAAATCTACAATCTAATACTGTAGCCAATAGGCGTTTAACAGCTGGCAATAAAACTTGCTTTTTCAGCAATCGAGAAGCATTTCAAATTTATTGACAAATTAAAAAAAAATAGAATTTATTTACAAGGCTTTTTTAATTTAGTGGAGTTCCATGAAACATTGAAACTAGTTACCTAGTCTCTAGATGTTATCAGACTTCATAATAAACCTAGCGAACAACAATTAGGCCCAACAAAAAAAGACAAAGCCCAATAGTTAATAAATTAAAGACGTTAACTACTATATAAGCGTAGACATGAATATATCTAAACTAAATACATTTGTGTATTTTGTCTCAGGTAAAAAGGACCATTTGTTAGAACATTATATCAGTTTGGCAGAGTCTTACTCAGACGTTGTAGCAGTGTCACTGTGTGAACAGCCCACATACCACGTTCATAGCCACTTTATTGTTTTAATGTAAAAGAAAAAACAAGGTTAGGTTTATCAACTTTATAGAAGAATCAAAGTAGTGTATATACAATCATGTGATTGAAATTCAAAGTAATGTTGGTGACTCACTTTCCTCATCAACCTTTGCTCATTACTACTATGTTTGTTTGTATTACTTTTATTTCAACACTTAAATAAATTTTATAATATTTTATTCCACTTATTTTGTCAATTAATGTCCCAGGTTTTAATATAAATGAATGGAAATTAGACATATAATAGCAAGTACATACTAATTAGTTAAGAGTAGATATTAAAAAGTACCTATTAAATTTGGAAAGAGGATTATATTGCTAAAATCTTTGTATAAATTGCACTTGTAATAGTGAGTACATGATCCTATTTTCTCATTAGATCCAAGAATATTTACGATTATGTATAGCAATTAGCAAGACTTAAAGAGTAAAAAACTCTTTTTGTTTGATTAAATAAGAAGTTTTGCTAAAACACCCCTATTAACGAATTATTGTTATTTTAAAAATAATATTATTTAATATATAAATAAAAAGTATTTAAACAATTATAAAAATCTACAAACTATTATTAATCATATATACATGTGAATCTCGATTAATTCAAGTAAAAGATGGAGACATATGGACAATATCACCTTAACACAACGTCTAATCTATTCTACTAAAGTCTAGTTTCTATCACCGGCCAACTCTACCAGCTACAAAGAAATTAAAATCATCAAAAAGTCGATATGATAGGATCAGATGATTTATCTTTTTATCAGCAAATATACATATAAAATCACTACTTAAATTATAATTTAGAATCCAACAATAATAAATTATATATATTGAAAATTTTTAACTCGTTTATAACAACATCCAGAATCTGTAATATTTGCTATCATATAAGCAAAATGTATAAATCACATCACAAGTAATAATTGATTAAAAAGACAAATATTTAACGAAGCTATTAGTTTACCTGAATTTTTAATTCCGTCGCCGTTTCAGACACTAACACTACAACTAGTGGTAAGAGTATACTTTACAACGTTATCTCCGACAATAACTCCGGCAGCTTTATTACCGAAGTTTATATACGCCGGACACTTCACATGGAGATGATACTTCCCAGTAATAAAAGTTCCGACCTTCCACCGAACTCTACCATCAG
>KE159215.1:4539-42982 GCA_000411055.1 Leavenworthia alabamica | reverse complement strand
GGCGAGAGTGTTTATGGGAGGAACAGTCTTTCATAGTGGTGGGTGAAAGTGGAGAGGTTGCTAAGAGATATTTTATTGAAATGGTCTAAATTAAATAATGGGCTAAGTGTATATTATGTAGGATATATACAGGCGTGTGATAGGGGAATAAAGGTGTATACTCGTATTATAAGATATAACCAATAATGATAATAAATTCTTCATAATAATTAGGTATTACATTGATGGTAAATCGCTATTTTATAATCTTGATGTGACAGAAAATAAGAATGAAGCTAATTATTTTTAAAATGAATGTTAAGGATTTGATGAATAGATTCATGACATATTTGTTGTTGTTCTAATTTTCTGTGTATAATTTTGGTATCGTGTACATATTAGTAAACTAAATTAAGTCACATGGATTAATTATAAATGTTTTGAATCATGAATAGATGATTGATATGGTCGGTGCAAAGTTTTTCTAGAAAGGTGACTTTACGTGTGTTTTAGCAAACAAAAAAAAGAAGAAAGATGACTTTATGTGTGGTCGAAGAATTCGTCGTAGACTCTAAGTAACAAGCAATTTCACTTTCAGCTTCGAGCAGTAAATTGTTTAAATTTGATAAATCAGTTTTTGGAGTTAGAATATTTTTTCCATTTCAAATCAAAGGGCAAATACAAACTAACAATGGAATATTGATGCAAAGTGAAATTAGGACTCGAAACTCATCAATACAAAATGTTCATAACTTAAAATTGGATGTACTTATTATACATAATAATATATGGGTAGATGAAATTTGACTAGAAATTATTAGTCCAATATAACTTGTACATATTCAATATTATCAAATAATATTGTGTGCATTAATAATTGAGAGAGACTGAGAGAAAGTTTAATCATACACGTTGCCTTCAATATAGAAAAGTGGACGTAAGTGACCTAACACTATATGCCAAATCAGAAACCACCACTTATCTATCAATTTCTGTCTTAATTCTTACGTTTATTTATTAATTAATTACTCTAAATATTGTGGGGAAAGTATTTGAAGTGTGCACTACTTCCTATCGGCATCGGTCGACATATATCAGATATGATTCTTCCAAACAAATCAATAACAACCAAAATCACATATATTATAATCAAACGGTCTTCAAAGTTTCCCTTTTATTTTCTTTCCAGTATTGTCTCCTTTTCTAATTGATTTTTTATTTATTTTAAATAAATGTTGTTTTAATTTCCATAAAATTAGTTAAAACAATACTTAAATCGAATAAAAATAAACAATATTTACTTATTTGTATATATCACCAAATACGCTGCGTATTAATATTCTACAAAATACACTTCCAAACGACACATCTAGTTTATCTACTTACTATCTTTATATTAACAAACGAACTTCAACAACTATTAAAAACAAAAATAATAAACATAGTTATTTAATAAGTCAAAAGCAATATATATATAGCTGTTGGGATTAATCTACCAGCCAAAGATTGGTTTGTGAACTTGAGGTGGAACAAGGTTCAGATCCTTGCAATGTTCTTTATCATAGTCTTTAGTTCTTGGTGTAGCTCCACTGCATACTCTCAACAAGTCATTCCCTGTTAGAACAAAGTGTGTGAATGCTAATCCTCCATCGACCATCTCATTAAAGCTTGTAACCGATCTTGATTTTCTCATCTTTCTTCTTCCTCCATCTTCACTATCTAAGATCTTATCGAGATCTGAATACTCCATGAATCTCTGTGTTGCTGCTTCCCAAGAAAGATTGTACATTTGCTCAGGAGTGAGAGGTAAAGGCTCTTTTGACATTGCTTCTTTCACTTTGGATACAAAGTCTTCTGATGTTTTGTAAGTCAGACAGTTGGGGAATGATCTGAAGAACTCGTTTGAAGGATGATCTGCACATACCACGAATTTTCCCATGGCTAGTGCTTCTGCTGTTGCTGTGCACAGAACATCGCTGATGCTAGGGTTTATGAACACTTTGTACCTTCATTAAAGCAAGGGAGAAACATTAATAAAACAAGATACAAGAGAAAACACACATTTATCAGAATTTACCTATGAAGTGTATCGTCGGCGTGGTCCCTTCCTTTGAGGAAATTGAGATTCAAATCATGTTTCTTTGCTGCACGTTGGACTTCGATAGCATCTTCACCGTTCCCATAGACATCTAAATTGAAGCTTCCGAGTTCACTTTTGTGTTTAGCCATTAGATCTATTAGTTCTCTGTATCCTTTAGCCCACACCATTTTTCCTAAGAAATATGCACCTTTTGAGAAAGCTTCTTCGCCACGGGATCTCTCTTCAGCAATTTTCTCTCCGATCATAAGGAACTTGGGATTGACACCATGGACATTGCATACAACAGACTTTGGTAAATCTTGTGTTGCCCCAGAGAGGCGAAGAACCTTTTTCATGAGTGGGATTATATGTTATTAAAGAGTATTCAAGCAACATAACAAAGGCATGAAGATAGATACTTAGATTATTTACCTTGTCGCAATACGCTCGTGTGACCCAATTGTTTACATGGTTCACAAAAAATGCTTGAAGAGCTCCATTATTTTCCCTTTTGATGTATTCTAAGTAGTTTGTGTGGACAATTCCAACAACATGGTTGAATTTATCGGTCCAACGCTTTCCATGATGATACCAGTTGAGATGTTCAGGTTCTTCAAGGATTGCAATGTCAGCATCTTTTGACGGAATGAATTGAGAAGTGTCACCAGCAGGAAATATGCTGCGCCTTTCTTTTGAAAACTATAAGAAACCAGAAAGCTCGGTCACTCTCCCGTAATAATAGAAACATATATTGGCAGTCATAGGAAGAAGAATTAGAATCCACATGATCAACTTACCCTCCCTGGGTAAAAGGAGATTTTGAAATCAGCTTTGAAACCAATCCTTTCCTCCAACCATTTACGTATATAACCCTCTTGTTCTTCAGGTGATCTGAATGTGAGATTGTTTGGATAAACAAGTTCTTGATCAGATTCACAGAGCCAAGGAACCACAAGTGTAACCCTCTGTTTTGCAGATTTTGCCAAATACGCTGCCCTGAATAGCGGATTTACAGCTGTTCCGGTCATCCAAGGGAGACTAGCTGTTGTAACAATTGCTACATGCCTTTTGTTTTCTGATGTCTCAGGCTTCACAAAATCACTCCAAAAGCCACCATCATAATGGTGTCCTGTGCTCTGAAGAACACTAGCTATCCTCATGTCTAAATCAACTCCATGGTTATCATTTTCAATTAGCTCGGTTGCTTGTGCGGATGGAAGACGCCAAAGTTGTTGGCTCTTGCACTTGCAAAGGCTTTCTACGATTCGATCACACGCATCTAAAAAAACAATTCAACGGAACAGAATCAGGGAATTAGTTTCTCATGAACTGAACCTACACATGTAGAAAATTTTATGAAGAGAAAAATGCAATCTTACCCTTCCGTACACCAATCTGATCAAGAAAAGGTTCAGATTGTCTAACCAAACATGCCAAAAGTTCAGGTACATCCAATGGTGGAACATCCTGCATCAAAAATTAAAGGAGACGAACTCAAACTCCCAATTAAAACACTGAACTAATCTCTTCCTAAATTAACATGGGATGATAACAAGAAGCACCCAGCAGGTTAACATGTTATTGTAAAGACAATAACATGTGACAGAATTCAAGCTTGAGTGAACGAACAATAACATGTGATAGAGTTCAAGCTTGAGTGAACGAACAATAACATGTTATTGTAAAGACAATAACATGTGATAGAGTTCAAACTTGAATGAACGAACAATAACATGTTCTTGTAAAGACAATCAAGGAAACCCTTGAGTAAACAATTATAATCTCAAATCTTAAATCCTGATAGTGTAAATAACACAAGTAATAAATCTAAAAGAAGAGCCAAAGGGAAGTGAAAGAGTTCAAACTTCCATATACCAACCTTAGCTTCATCAGTTTCTTTGTAAATTGATTGCTGCATATAGAAGAAAAAAGAGAAAGCGCCATTAGAAAAATTGTCATATACCATAAGAAAATAAACTAACAGAGACGCAACTTATGAGTTGATAGAGAAACTTACAAAGCTTGTTTTGAGCTTCTCCACAAATTCACTCTTCTTGAAACCACTCATCAATATATCTAAAGAGCTTCGTTTCTCAAACTCTTTAAATCTATTCTTCAATGACCTAATCGGTTCCCAATCTCCGAAATTAGCTTCTCCTTCACTCTCGGCCTCCGTGAAAAACTCAGTAAACCTAACTCTATCACGATTACGCTGCCACCTCCTTCTACCCATCTCTTGACGCTCATCTAAGTCCATCTCAGACACAATTGCCTTCTTAATTGCCGATAGATCGATTCCAAGTTTCGCCCTAGCTGGTCCCCACCTCTCCATAACCTTACGGCTAATCTCTGGCGCCGAGTAAACCCTACGGAACTCCGATATCTTCGGCTGAAGCTTCTTCATGATTCCAATTTCACTGGAGAAAGACGAAGCAGACGGTGAACCAACGGGAAACGTAGACCTCGCCGAGTTATTAAGGAAATTCTCGATCTCTCGGTCGAACGTCGATGCAAGATTCTTAACAGACTTAGCTCTGTCTCTCATCAATTGTAAATCCGCATCTGCTGAGTCCCATACTTCCCTCAACCCTTTAGACAAAAACGATAACGCGTTCGTCGAGGATAACGTCATCGATAGAGACGAAGACGTCGCTGAACCGGTCATCATTGAGGTAGATGGCGGAGGAATTTTACTTTCCTCAACCATGATTTAGGGTTTATCGTTTCGTCACGACGATTTCGTGATAGTGTGAGATTTCTCTCTGTTGAAATAATTGAGGATGCGAAGAAGATGAAGAAGAATAAAAAAAAAGGAAAAACAAAAAAGGTAAGGAATTGACGGCTGAGATTAATTTGAATGGTCTTTTTTGTACTTTATATGTTTATTCCAGAAGGATAATAACACGTGGCATTAAAACAAGTCGGACGATAGGAGCTTGTGAAGGCTTGACCCGTGACTGACGTGGCATGAGTCCCCACTTGTTAATGACGTGGCGTATTGTGAGTGAATGACGAGATTATCTTATTGTACTTATTGTATTAGGATTTAGGAATATGCTGGAATCGAATAAATCTGGTCCTACAGGGCTCGAAAAGAGAGAAACATAGAAAATGATATGTGGACTTATATGGACCTTAATGAGGCCCATTTATCTCTCAACTGATTGTAATGTAATAAAACGAATTACTTTTGTTTATATTATATGGACCTTAATAAGGCCCATTTTAATATATATATTTTAAGCAATATTTCATTTATATTGTGTAAAAGGCTTAAATAATATCGAGTTACTTAAAACCAAAATTTCTGATTCAATTTTTTTATAAAAACATGTTGTCTTATAAGTGTGGTTTTGACGTTTTATATTCATTTATTGTTTTTTTTTCTATAGATATATTTATTAACAAATCATTTGTTGATGCTGTAAACAGTTTCTTTCCAAATTATCTTTAAATTACACTATCAAAATTTTAACTTCTTTTGTTCATATTAGTATACTAGTTTACAATATTACAAAAAGTCGATGAAGAATAAAAAACTTAATGCTTAAGAATATTCAAATTACAATGCACTACCTAATCAGATACGAGAATCCAATCTCTCTTTATCAGTTACCACCAGTTCTCAGAGTAAAGACCATTAATTTATGTGGTTTAGTACGGTTTATTGATCACTCAAATAAACCAGTGCATGCATAAATATGAGCTGCCTAGTCACATTATGATCTACTTGTTCCTCTTTTCTAAAGCCGGAGGTATATTCGAGATCTTTTAATGACAGATATGATAATATATTTCCAGTTGGTATTACTATGTCATTTTATACAGTTAAACAGAGGAAAAGGTTCCTTGGCTTGAGCTTTTTAAGCTTTTAAGTTTTTAAGCTTTTGGATCCCAAAAGTGATTTTATTGTTTAGTATATTTTATGTAATAGCAACACATGTGTGTGGTTAGTTTTAAAATTCGATCCTTGTCACATCTGACGTTAAACAGAAATTGACTTACATGTAATTATTAATATGATTTATTGATAATTATTAATTTGATTTATTGATAATATACTTCTACAATCTTATAATTATTTGAAAATTGAATTAATTATTATCCCATTAGTTTTTTACTTTGTTGAGAATTATTAGTTATGTATCATCTAAATTTAAAGATTTTGAATAAAAATGGAAAGCAGATTATTTGGGTTACAAGTGTGAGCTTATTTATGATAATATGACTGATGTTTCATGTATATATTTGATATATAATGTTAAAAACGAGTTCTCTTTAAATGTTTTTATATAAAAATCTTGGCATTTAAAAAAAACATATTTACACAACACATGCTCTTGTCTTTTCTCCTCCCAAAATGCTATTCTCTTTGGTTATTGGTGGCTGTTCATCATGAACAGTAATAAGAACATGATGAGAACTATTGTCTTCTTTCACATTATCACCATCTATAACTGGCTTTACACTTCCCTTGTGAAGTAACTGATGCTGTCCTAATGGATCCAAACTCTCTTTGAAGTGTGCAAGACCAGAGAATTCTTCAACTGCCTCAGAAATATTCTCAATGCAAGTCACAATCTCGATCAAGATTGATGCAATTGTGACTCCGGGAATGATCTCCAAAAGATCTTTATCTGTCTTTAGGTTAAAAGATTTGAATACAATCTTTAGGTTTTCTATAGCTTTTTTGGAATTGTCAATATGTGCATTCACATAAACACTGTCTTTGCTCATTGTGTTGATAGATTTAGCTATGGCTTTTAGGGCTTCACTAGCTTCTTTGCTTATAGTTGCAACTGGCTCTTGAATCTTGTTTTGGAATTCTTCTGGTGCCTGCGTTAAATTAATAATTAAGAATTAGTTGTTGTTGTTTTTTCTGGCTAAGAAATAATATTAATATACACACGAACCTTATCATTAGAGACAACGTAGTCATTGAGGATTTCGAAATGAAAGGCACATTGACGAACGAGTCCAGCAATTTTCAAGTACTTTTTCCACGGATGCCTTAACCCGAAACGTCCATGTCCTGGTTCCCACCTCGCAAGATTGGCCTATACATGAAAACTTTAATTAATAAGTATATTAATAAATTAAAATGTTAACTATTGTATTATTCTTTCAATATATATACATACCAATGTATCTTCAGTGCTTTTTGACGTTAAAATGCTCTTGTATTCTCTAACACACAAATTTGTCTCCTTTGTAATCTTTTCGTGTAGTTGAAAATATTCACCCTCGAAACCTTTTTCACAAAAAGCGTACATGCATGCAAAATTATATATATAATATATTAAAAATATTAAATATTATAAGTTATACCTTCTAAATATTTAGCAAGTTTGTTAATGTTATTAACAATCATCTTATGAAGATCTTCACCAGCCCATACAGGAAAAACAAAGATAGACACAAGGATACATATAGTTCCACCTATAAGAATAGTCGATAGTCTTTGGTATGCCATACTCAATATTTCATCTGTACGATACCCCGAAACAGCTACCATACTAAACGTGAGTATGAATATCAAAGCACCATAGTCATATCTTTGTTTAATCCTTGGAAAAAACCTTGAAAACGTTGCAGCTGCACCTAGTGAAAACACTAAGATTCCAATAACAATGGGTTCACCTTTGTTTCCAAAGAACCGAGCAATGTGTATGGCACCAACCCCTAAGGCTCCTGCTAGTAATGTAGCAAACCCTCGGTTTAAACCTTTTGAAAGTGTTCCACCTATATGTTTGTACGTTAGTTTTGTTTTTATATAACAGAATACTCATTTGGTTTAGTAGACTTACCAACAGTGAATTCGAAGATTACGACCACGGTTAGTATAGCCCACATACCCGAAACACCGAAACTATTATAGAGTGGTCGAACATAGTATAACATTGATACTAATGTAAGAGCAATTCCTACTTTCATGGAGTGTATGATCCGTCTTGGATCATCTTTTCCAACCTTTTGAACATTCTTTACACGTTTGATGAAACTACCTTTGAACTTGCTAGATAAATCCTTAAGCCTTTCAAATAACTTTGGTTTCTTCTCTTGAACATTCAAATAGTTATTCTCCATTAATGCTAGGTAGAGTTTAATATTCTTGAAACTTTTGAGGTGTGTGTGGTGCTTATGTGGGATAGTTTTAGGCTTATATTTATAGGTAGATAAAAGCTTGGTTTACGAAGAGACACATTTTTCATTGCTGACTAAGCTATGCATCTAAACCATTATTTTATAAATGTCTTAATTTTCCTTTTAATAATATAATATATATTTTAAGAAAAAGTGTGATGGTGACTTTTCTTAGCTAGATCTCATTAATTGATGGATGGCTATCTATATAAGCTAGGTAGAATATAAGACTGAATTATCAGATTTAAATGTTTATTTACGAGCTCCACTACTACAATACACGGTAATATTCGGAGAAAAATTATTTTATAAATAAATGAAAACAAGTAAATAATAAAAAAGGAAAGGACCAAGTGAATCGAACCCACTAGAGCTCAGCAGAGAAGCTCTCTAAATCAAAGGTTGAGAATGTTTTGCTTCTAACTTTACAGCAGTGATGTGTTTAGTTGATTAAAAGAAAAATGTTCAGACACTTTATGTAAGAATTAAATAAAAAAATTTAGGTAAGAACATATAAGTATTTGTAATTGTTAATTATCAGAGGCTTTCATGTGAGTTATCTCAGTTTTGGTCAAACTAAGTGCTCCTACCTCCCAATAATGAATAAATAATTATAATTGATATTACTAAATTAAAAGAATAATAATGATAATCATATCATATGGCTGATAAGTGAATTTAGTTATAGCATACTACTTCTAAATTACAATTAAAATATTTTAAATAGATTGGTATAAACACCGTTGATTTTAAGGTTTACATTTTAATTTATATATATAATATTTTACGGAAACAAACATTATATTTTGGAAATTCTAGTGGTGCCTAAAAAGTGTGCATCATGAAAATGTAATAGTAAAATCATCGTAAATAAAATTTATTTTCGTAAATTTTTTTAAAGTAATATTAATGATATAATAAATGATTAGAATATATATTTTATTTCTAAATGAAAAGTAAAGTGCTAAGATCAATCGCATTACGAATATAGTTGCGTCAGTAATGTTATTATGTCTATGAATTTAAAAATGCTAAGCATGAAAAAATGCCAAAAGGATTCGAAGATTTTATTAAATTGACTAGTCAATCTCCATAAAACCACTGATTCCATAATTTAAAAGGTATTAGATAAATTTAAGTGCAATATCTATTTATAAACAACGGTACTTTCGTCTATTCTTTTTTTTTCTAACTTTAGAATTTATATAATAAATAAAAACACATCCATTTTTTTTTGCTGGCACCAAATCTAATGAAGCATTATTCGAGGAATATATATAACATGAATGAATGATCGAGATTCATACTGAGTTCTACACCAATCCATACTTCGTTTTTTTTTTCAGTTTTCACATGTTTTAATTGGACAAGATAACTTATCACTGCATGAGAACAATTTTTTGTCTCACTACATTTAATTAGTGATATAATATATATATATTACTAGCTTATCCATAGCATATATTGACGATTTTTTTTTTTATGAGATTCATGTGTAAATAATGTCTTACGAGTGAAATAATAAAATAAGAGAAACAGAAAACTTGAACAAAATTTTTAATAAATAAATATAGATGCTAATAATCTGGTCTTAGTATTTTTTTTAACATAAATATTAAGTATTATATATAGAAGTATTATATATAAATATTAAGTATTTACAATAATTTATTTATAAAATTCAGTTTAAAAAAAAAACAAACGTAACATTTTTGTTAGAATACTATTTTCACGTTTGATATTTACAAAATTTCTTGTAAATATTGTATCTCTTTTGATCATCTCATTTTTTTTAGGTTAATTTATTCCTTATATATATATATGTATGTAATTAGTACACGAACCATTCATAAAACAATGTCATGGTGATTATTTCCAACAAAACGTAGTGCGTGACCAATCTCGAAACGAAGAAGATCAATGTGACCGGAACGTGGGCCTTCTCATGAAATGGTCATAAAAAGGACATCAGAATTCCACGTCGGATTGGTCGGAAGACACCGCCCAGAAAGGAACATTTTCATCACTATTTTTTTATGGGTAAAAAATTAAAAATTCATCACACTATATGACAATTTAGCTGAACTCTTACTCTTTTTATGTTTTGTTTTTCTTAAATTAAATCTTTGTTTATTTTCTTACGATAAACCAATATTTTGTGTAGGGCCTGATGGGCCGAACCTCCAACCGAATTAACCAAAATCAGTTCGGGCCTTGTGCTATAAAATAATGGTTATTTTCGTTAATGTGTATATATATTTACTTTTGGTTATTCTAAACTTATTTAGTGCCATATTTTTCTTTTAAATAAAACTAGTAAGTTCAACACTTCAAGAACATCAATTAGTCAACTAAACAATAATCCTCTCACATCCAAATATATCCTGTAATTTTTTTTGTCAACATATACGCAGTGACTATATTAGAAATATAAATAATACTTGATATATATTTATCCTTAGTTAAGTGAAAGTACCAAAAAATCCATATACGTGATTTAACATCTAACCTGATTAACCAACGTATGTGTTAGGTATAACACCTTACACTGATTTTTTAATTTGGATCCGATTTTAGGTAAAGTGCTAAACCTAATACTAGCATATATCTATTTGCGATATTTTGCATCCATTATTTTTTCTATTTTTATTTTAAATTAAATCGATATTTTTATAGAATTAAACAAGCCTCGAGCTTAAAATATCCAAAGAATACTTACTTTTTTGACAATATATATAATTTATTTGTATCACACAGAATACATTGGTATATATATAATTTATCGATAAAGCAAGAATTATTTTTATTCGATACATTGTAGCAACTCTTAACGTGAGGATCTTGTAATCCAAGCCGGTCCATGGCAAGCTATGAGTGACCACTAGAGAAAGTAAATATTTATATTTTAATAACTTGTTCACTGTTTCCTAAAACATAGTCTCATTAAATGTATCTAACTTTACCACTTAGGGATAGATTATATTCGTCTCTTATGTGTTGGAGTTATTATAATTTATAAGCATTATCTACTTTTACATACACATTTATGGAGTGTGATTTTATAACTTTGAACCATAATTTATATTTCTAGTTTGAAGTCTTTACGTAAATAGCTCGTGACAGTGTGTGGCCGTATGCTTTTATAACATTTATGAACTTTTAACTATGTGTATAAGTGGACGACCTAGTCCCCAAAATAAAGAAAATTTAAGATATTATATTATATATAGATATTATTATATATTATACTTGTTGTAAATCTTCAACCGATAGTGGTACGCCACATTTGATTTTTGGTTTATTATATTAACTTAGTGATCATCACTTAGTTGACAAAAATAAAGAGAGGAATATACTCAAAAAATAAACAAACCAATCAACATCTACCAACCTCTCGAAGATGACGTCTTAGTAAATTAGTGCAGATACTTCCATGTTTAATACACATACATTAGATTGATAGATAAGTTAATTATTATTTATCACTATTCTTTGACAACAAAATGTCATTTTCGTTTTATTTTTATAGCCACGGATATGCTTTCTTCAACATTTTTTTATATCAAATAAAAATAAAATTAAAAGAGAAAAAAAATCAGTTTTAATGGACATATATAAGTGACATTTTACATTTATAGTTTTTTAGCAAATATTAATGTTTTATTGAAATGTTAAAATATTAAATTTATATTATTTTAATTTAGTACTTAAAAACTGTTTATAATGTAAATGTTAACTTTTGTATGTATTGCAAAGGAACTTACATTAAAAAAAAACCGATCGTATTGTAATTAACTTAAAAATGTTATTTTTTTGGCTAATAACATTTATCGTAAATGTAGATATTTTGTTGTATTGTAACATTTAATAAATATAATAAATAAATAAATAATAATGTAAAAATGACCTTACAGTTAATTCATAATTGTGATATCAGTAACAGAGAAAGCCACAAAACTGAAGATAGATAAAACAAATAAATTTAACTATAAATATACACGCCAAATCATCCATTCACATTCTTCTTCTTCAATCCTCTCTGACGATCAAACCTCTCTTAACACACAAATCCAAAATTAAAATTAATCTTCTCTCATCTCTCCCTCTATTTCGGAAGACCTCTCACAGGAAAATTATTAAACCGTTCCAAATTTTCCCGAGAAAAGGATTGGATCCTAAACTTATCTTATCTAATTTATTGGTTTGGTCTTCTGTATTTTTCTTCATTTAAACAGGTCGCTCAACTTTATCCATTTTTCTTGCCGTCGCCATCACTGGAGTCATTCCGTGGTGCTGCGTTTTGGCCGGTTACTTTTTTCAAATTTAATTTTGGTATTTTGATTCAACACGTAGAAGAGAGAAGAGGAAGAAGACGATCAAGCAATTCAAATTGATTTTGATTTCTCATTTTTTGTTTGTTTCACAAAACTATTAATATGACGACGTTACGTTACGATCAAAGGCAGATCTCTAGGCAAACGAAACCGTCAGATACTCCATCGTCTTCTCCGTCTCGTAGTTGCCGGAGACAGCCTTTACTTCAGAGAAGTCTTTCCACTCCGTATCCAAGTGCCACTTGCGGCGGATCAACGCCAGCTGAGTTTTGCGGTGGCACCACGGCCAGTTGTGCTGCCGTCTGGTGTTGTTGTCCTTGTGGAGTCGTAAACCTCCTCGTCCTCGCTATCTACAAAGTCCCTCGCGGAATCTGTCGTCGCGCTATCCGTAATCACCGCCGTAAACGTATCGCGAAGAACGGAATCCTTCCTCCGTTACCGATTGACGGTAAAAACGAACGGATGCAGAGGATATTCCAGAATTCGGAATTTGCTATTCATCCATTGGATAGCAATGACGTGTCTGACGAAGACGACGATAATTTTCTAGATCTGAAATACATGGGGAAATCAACAGCGGTGGTGTTGAAAACGGATGATGAAGAAGACGAGGCGGTGCTAGCATTAGAGAAAGAAATGTGGAACAGATTTTACGGTGCCGGATTCTGGCGAAGTCCTTCACAGAGAGAATCAGTTTCATCTCCTACCGTTACAAAGTCTCTTTTATCATCTCCAAGGCCGTCGATTACTGAAAGTTTCCGGAAAATGACAGTTAGAAGTGGCGGAGGAGGAGTGGCAGCGACACCAAGAGCCATTAGGCATTGACTGGGGGAAAAGAGGCTTATAAACAAAAATATCTCATAATGTGATTTGTTACAAGTTTGAATTGTGTGTGTAAAAACCAAGTGTGTGCCTTGATCAAATATCTCATCATGTATCTAATTTTCAATTTATTTTAAAGCAAAATTTTACGTAAATAATACAAAATAAATGGGCCTTAAAGGCCCAAAATAATATGATAGCTAAAGCTTGAGATAAACGAGACTTACAAAAATGGGCCTTAAGAACATGTATTTATTAGCGCGAGAACAATGATAATCGCTGTCGTCTGGACTCTGGCTCATTATTTAACTGGACGTAGACGCACGTGCCAAGTTGAGCGCGTGAGAGTAGTAGTAACAGGTAAGTATAATTGAGGTGACATAACACGATTCACGAGCTTAGCGTAGCTACCAAAAAGGTGTCTATTAAATAAATGATGGTTGTTTTAGGTCATACACCGACAGCTTCGATTCTAGCCACGTGTTCTTCCCTCTTCTTAGGCTTCTTCTTTGCTTCACATGTCTCTTTTCTTTTTTTTAATTGTTTGGTTGGATTTCTTAATGCCACTTTCAATTTAAGTAATAATTATTAACCATTAACTAAAGAAGACTGAGTCATTAACCATCTCTCTTTATCATTTTGCATACAATGATTGTCTTAGTCATTGCTTCTTATACTAAAGAATTTAAGATTTTTTTGGTAAATAAGAATTTAAGACTTAAAAGGAAAAGTTCAGAAATATTATATTATTAATAATCAATATAAGAATCTATTTTACTAAGAGTCTTTTAAAATTTAGGCAGGGTCATATAACAATTTTGTGATACTCCATAATTATTATGATTAGAGTTAGAACCATATGCCTTTTCAAGTTTTATTGAGTTTTGTATTTAGCTGCAATGATTTTATGAGTATCGAATTCTTGGATGTTATAATATTTATGAGCATTCGTTTGTTAGTGCATGACGGACTAGTTGATACAAATCACGAATAACAATCAATAGATTTTTATCTAAAGGGTTTAATATAAGAGCAGAACTTGTTTGGTCTGAAATAATAATAATAATAATTTACTATTTCATTAAAATTAGTTTATTACTAGTAAAGACAAAAGCAAAGTGGTGATTTATTCCGTGGGATTATAAAAAAAGTATTTAGCCGGAAAAAAAATGAATATAAAAAGATTGATAGAGACGTAATGGAAGCCGAGCTGAGCCGAGATTAAAAAAAAGTCAGCTAAAATAATTAAAATTTACAGACACCGTGTAGACCCCACCACCAGCCTGTCCGAAAACCCAAGCCTGTTTTGATACACAACACAGATAGACTCACATCTCTCTCTCTCTCTCTCTCTCTCTCTCTCTTTCTCTCCTTCTCTGTCTCTCACTCCCACTCCGATCGCCGACGCTTCAAGTAAACAGAGAAAACTAATTAAATTCTCCAAAAGAAAGAAAAGCATTTCTTTGGAGAGATTATACCAATTATTACAGAGCACCATGGATCGCTGTATCTATGGCTGCTCCACCGTAACTCTCTTCTTTTTCTTTATCCTCACTGCATCCGCTCTCGAATCAGGTCATCACAACTTAACCGGGTCGGGTCAAATAAACTCAAACTCCGTCCTCGTTGCTCTCCTCGACTCTCGTTACACTGAGCTCGCCGAGCTTGTTGAGAAGGCTCTTCTTCTCCAAACCCTCGAAGACGCTGTTGGTCGTCATAATATTACCATTTTTGCCCCTCGTAATGAAGCTCTCGAGCGTGACCTTGATCCGGATTTTAAACGGTTCTTGCTCCAACCAGGTAACCTCAAATCTCTCCAAACACTTCTCTTGTCCCACATTATTCCTAAACGAGTCGGGTCAAACAATTGGCCTGAGGATAATTCGGGTCGGGTCAAACACGTCACGTTAGGGAATGACCAAGTGCTGCATTTAAGCAAAGCCAAAGGAAACGGAAAGAGATTGGTGAATTCCGCTGTAATTACCCGACCCGATGATTTAACCCGACCCGATGGATTAATCCATGGAATTGAACGGCTTTTAATCCCTCGATCCGTTCAAGAAGATTTCAACCGACGGAGAAATCTCCGATCAATCTCCGCCGTATTACCTGAAGGAGCTCCGGAAATCGATCCGAGAACCAACCGTCTCAAGAAATCAGCCGCTGCTTCCGTTTCAGTACCCNAGGTCCGTCACTAGCTCCAGCTCCGGCTCCAGGACCTGGAGGTGCTCGTCATCATTTCAACGGCGATGCTCAGGTCAAAGATTTCATCCACACATTATTACATTACGGCGGATACAACGAAATGGCTGATATCCTCGTGAATCTGACGTCACTGGCAACGGAGATGGGTCGATTAGTTTCAGAAGGTTACGTCCTCACAGTATTAGCTCCAAACGACGAAGCTATGTCAAAATTGACTACAGATCAGCTAAGCGAACCTGGAGCTCCAGAACAAATCATGTATTACCACATCATACCGGAATATCAAACGGAAGAGAGTATGTATAATTCGGTTAGAAGATTTGGAAAGGTCAAATACGAAACGCTGCGTTTTCCTCACAAGATTACGGCTAAGGAAGCAGATGGTTCGGTTAAGTTTGGTTCAGGTGACCAATCAGCTTATCTCTTTGATCCAGATATTTACACGGACGGTCGGATCTCGGTTCAAGGGATTGATGGTGTTTTGTTCCCCGAGGAAATAAAATCACCGGTTAAGAAATCAACCACTTCGGTTAAGAAATTTGCTCAACCGAGAAGAGGTACAAATTTACACGAATTACGTTTATAATTGTATTAGATTAAGGCTTATTAAGATTAAAGACATTGAAAATATTCATATGAACTCCGGCGATATGGGTCGGATCAAAAGGATGATTCCGGTGAGAAGTAATTAGATCATTAGAAGCTTCTTCACATTACCTTAAGGCATCTTCCCATGTTTCTAATAAACTTTAGTTGTTATTTATATTTAGTTAAATAATTGAGTTTTAGCCTTTTTTTTTTTAATTAAATATTTTAATTAGGTGACAGGGGGATTATGATTATGATTATGATTATGATTATGATTAATTGATTGTGATGATGATCTAATAATAACTAAAGTAATTATTTAATTAATGATGGATAATTAAACAGGAAAGTTGCTGGAATTAGCATGTAGAATGCTTGGAGCTATTGGAAAGGACTCATATCTAAGCAATTGCTAATTAATTCACAAACTTGAAGAGATGGCTCAAGACATATCTCTCAACTGTATCATTATAACACGGTTTGGATTCAGGACAACTGTTTCTTGATCATTAATCACTTTGAAATGACTGAAATGTATTCTAAGTTTTAGTGGCTTTTGCAGGTTCTTAGGGAACAAAGAAAAGAAAAAACAAGAGAGCAATACCAATGGAAAATGAAAGAGGGTTTGTTGGGGGTTTTTATATGTATGAAAATGTGGCTGTTTGATTTTTGGATTATAAATACTGTAATTAGATATAAGAACTCATTTTTTCAATTGATTTGGTGTATGAAAATGAATCATAAAGTGGGAAACAAAAGAAAAAAACTTGAGAACCCACCAACAATTTCTTCACTCGTAAGAATCTCCTTTTTTTATTATTATTATTTGTGAATGGTTTGGAAAGTAACTTCTGTATAAGATATTTTGTATTTATGGTTATATCAATTTTAATGTTGAATTGCACCAACAAATAAGAACATAAATTTGTTGGTAATATCTGAGTGATTTTACTTAATGAAAGGTATGGCTTTAGTTATTTATTTATTTAATTTTATTTTTCTTTAGCAAGTAGATGAAAACAAAGAATGAAAAGTATTTGATATATATGTGACCAGTGATGTGTTGGGATAGTGAATAAATCCATAAGTTACCCAAAACATATAGACTTAAAACGTCACGGGTTTGATTCATGTTGGGAGGAGTCTACTCTACAAAACCAAAAAGTTGAGATGTCATAAGAAAATAGTGACTATGATTTGAGACCAATTACAACACAAAGAGCATAAAGCTGTGTCTGACTTTTTCTATGTGATCATCATTCATTGTATATATGCACATTTTGTTTTTCCATCATTGACTTTTCAGTTTCCTTTCAATATTAGTAAATAGCTGTAACTCTTAAAAAGACTAAACAAGTATATCAACATTATACCATTTCAACCACTAAGACAATTACTTGTTATATAATCAAAGGCTTCAATAGGAATTCTTATTAGCCTAATAGATGTTGCGAACAACTTTGGTTAACTTAATCGGATCAAATGAAGAACGGAATTGGTAGAACATAAATAAATGGAAGGATCAAAGTTGGATTGTGAAATCATAATAACCAAAATTTTCAGATATTTAGAGACATCCAAACCTATTTTTTTTTATAGAACTATATGATAAAATTTATATGTACAATTATTTCATTTGTTTTCTTATATAAAGAAAAAAAAACAATTTAAACGCACCATACATAAGATAAGATAATGGAGTGACCAAAAAAGTCTTCCATTTCTTGTACGGAGACTTATAATTTATTTTGCTTTCTAACATAAAACGCACCAGCCATTATTATAATTGTTTAATTTAGTGGTTGCTTAAGACAAGGGTCGACAATAACACACTTGTCGAAACGACCTACCCCTTGTCAATACTTGAAGTTCAATAGCAGTGTCAAATTACGATTCAAAGATTCTCACAAAGGTTTGATAATTGTTTTTGTAAAAATATGATAATTAACAGTAATTTTTTCGACAAAGAAAATTTATAAGTTTAGCATGGATGTGGCTAAAGAGATGAAAATTGTGCTCATGACTCCTTAATTCTTCTCTCCTTGCAAAGGAGCTGCAACATATAAAAAAACCGTGGTTAAAATTCCAATCGGAGGGAAAAGTTACATCCGGTTATTGATTAAATTAACCGTTAGATCGTACCTTTGGCGGCTGCTGGGTCATCCTGTGGCCTCATGGCCGGGAAGAGAATAACCTCCTGTAACAATATTTCAAAACATTAGTTTCAGTCAAAAAGGATAAGATCATTCACCAAGTAAAACTTGAAGGTAAGAGAGTGGTGACTGACCTTGATGTTCTGTGAGTCGGTAAAGAGCATAGTGAGTCTGTCTATTCCCAAACCCCAACCACCTGTTGGAGCCAATCCATATTCTAATGCATTACAGAATGTCTCATCTAATGCCATTGCTTCATCGTCTCCAGATTGTCTATCCTTGAGCTGATCAGCAAAACGTTGGCGCTGTACCACAGGATCGTTCAGCTCTGTGTAGGCGTTGCAGAGCTACAAACCAGTTATAACATGTTAGTCAAAGAAACTCTAAGAAAGGAAGCATCATCAGCTTTTTCTTTTGTTTTTTGGCTTACTTCATGTTTGTTGATGAATAGCTCGAATCTCTCTGTCAAACCATTGCTTGATCTGTGCCATTTTGCTAATGGACTCATGATCTCCGGATGGTTAATGATGAAAGTTGGATTCACACATGTCACTTCCAGAAATTCTCCAACAAGCTGCAAAAGAGACAAGCAACAATGTTTCAGATTTTAAAATTTCATATACTATATTATATGTCCTACACAGGCAGGAGGGAGATGGAAGGTTTTACTTTATCTAACAGACGAGCTGTTGTCTGAGGAGGAGGGCATTTAACTTCAAACCTCGCACATGCATCAATCAGATACTTGTTAGCTTCTTCACTAGCCAAGTCTTTTGGTATATTGAGTTTAGCCACCTTCTCTAACTCTCCTATCATCTCAATCCTCCTACAAAAACAAAGTTTGAGTTTTATTATCTAAAAATACTACTACGGAAAGCTTTGTCATGAAGGTTGTGGTTTTAATCAATGAAGAGAATGCTTCAGACCTGAATGGAGGAGTGAAGTCAATTTCGATTGGCTCCTTATCATACCCATTAGCATGATACTTGATTTTGTAACCACCTGTCAATTCCTTGACCATACCACTCAACATATCCTCAGTCATTTTCATAAGATCGTTGTAGTCTGCAAATGCCATATAGAACTCGCAAGTGGTGAACTCTGGATTGTGGGTGAGGTCAATTCCCTCGTTTCTGAATTGTTTTCCTATCTCATAAACACGTTCCAAGCCACCAACAATAAGTTGCTTAAGAAAGAGTTCAGGTGCGATGCGCATGTACAGCTTCATATCAAGATCATTGTGATGTGTCACAAAAGGTCGGGCAGCTGCTCCGCCAGCAATCATGTTCATCATAGGTGTCTCAACCTAAAGAAAATTTATAGATATCAAATATAGGATAAACAATTGAACCAGAGCTGCAAATCATACGAAGGGAACAAAATGAAAACCTCCAAGAACTTCATATTGTCGAGGAATCTGCGGATGTACGAGATAATATTAGCTCTGGTCCTGAATATCTGACGAACCTCCCCATTCAACATCAGATCAAGATAACGCTGGCGATATCGAGATTCCTAAAGGTAAACAAAAAATAACATCACTCGCTTTCCCAGAGAGAAGCAGAGTAACAGAGTCTAACAAATCTAGGACACTGAGAGACAGTGATCAAACAAAAAATAATTACATTCAGCAATATAGGAGGCTATCACTATAGCCCTTTGTAAAACTGATGATACCTGATCTTTCAGAACATATGCTTCAGGATCTCTCGTTTCACCTGGTACCCAGATTTCAGGTTTCTATATTAAAGAAAAAAGTGACCGAGGTTAGTGTAAATAAAAAAAGATGACTCTTTTAGGTATTATCACAGCCACAGTCAATTTACTCCACCTTTGCATTAACATTTTCAGCCTTTCTGGGCATCATGTGGAGGCAATGGGATAGGAGTATAAATGCTCGGGGGAAGATACTCAATTCTCCCCTCTTAGTTTTTCCTGAAATTTGAATGAAAAAGGATGTTGGGATAGGCTTTCAGATTGAAAATAGAAAAATAAAATGAAGAAGCTGAACAAACCTGGAAACCCAGTGACTCCAACAATATCACCACGCTTAACATTCCCATGGAGCTTTGAAAACTCAGCTTCATCCAATCCTGACTTACTGGATAGATAAAATGCAATAAATATAAGTAAGCAGCATTAAGTTTGAAAAAGAAGAAGAAAAGAATCTAGTAAGCCACGCATTCACCTTGCATCAGCCATAACTTGGACCTTGAAATCATCACCATGTAGATCATAGAAGAAGAGCTTTGAAGAGGAAGATCTCTTGCTCATTATCCGTCCTAGCAAATTTAACAACGAAAAAAGTCTCCTTTTCAACAAAAGAGCAAGCTGCTAGGAAAACTTGATCAAAATGGCATTTAGCGGGTTCAATATACCAGCTAGAGAAACTTGAGCATCTTCAACATGATCACCATTGTTCAAACTACAATACTTGTCAATGTATTCAGGAATTGACATTGACACAGAAAACTTATGAGGGTATGGATTCACTCCTCTATCCTTCTCAGCCTCAAGATATCTCAATCTGTTCTCAAAGTATTGCTGCAAAATATACCACATGCCAAACAAAAGAACAATTGATTCATACATAACCTGTAAAGCTGCATTGCATACAAAAATTATCAATGAAATTATACCGTTGGATCCATATCATCATCATCTGCTGGCCCTGACTTCTGGCTCTGTGAGCTTGCCTTGGGTGCCTGCATCAACATTATATAATCTCTTTAAACTGGGAAAAAAATATCTGAATACAATTTCAAACCTCTATTGTGGATCAAATCAAATGCAAAAAAGAGAGCTCACTTGTTTAGCCTTTTCTTCCTCTTTGCGTTTCCTCTCTTCCTCTTTCTGCTTCATTTTCAGTTCCTTCTTCAGAGCACTGCAAACACAATCCACCAGAATCAAGGTTCCGAACGAAGAAATTTCATATAAAATCGGACAGTCAACTAATAACATTAGACGAAAACGTACTTTTTACTCAGAGGTGCAGCTCCATCATCAGCGGCAGGCGCGACAGGATTCGAGGTGGTAGAAGAATCCATGGCTAATTCAGATAAGGCTTGCGTAGTTTTATCAGTCGAAGATTCCATTCGCAATTAGCTTCTGCAGTTTCCCCCCAGAAGATCGAAAAAAACGGCGATGAGTAGAAACTTTAGGGTTTATTCCTCTTTAGGCGGGTCCAAACCCATTGACCACGAGTAGGGCTTCTTGGTTTGGTTCGGTTTATTCACTTACCGAACCGATTCATTTTTTAGATTTTTATTATTCGATGATAAGATATTAGCCTAATACAACGACAATATGTGTTTACCAAGGTTATAACATAAAACAAATAATAATGTAAAAATGGAAGATGTGGATTTGGACTCAGATTTCTTCTTCATTCACATTATTGAATTTTATTATATCTTTTTTTCTCATTCTATGGACTTGGCTGCAAGTTTTCAAAAATGATATAATACTCTAATCTTGTAATGAATATGATTAGACCTAGAAAGAAACAAAGAAATGTATATATTAATCTATATACAAATCAAAATCATGTGTTGCAGATTTCCGATTATATACTAAAAGTCGATAGCTATTATATTAAGGATACTGCAAACTACACCATAGCTCATTTGGAGTTTCGGACATAGTGACATGAAATATTACAGTTGTTTGACAGTTCCCATCGGTTTTCACAACACAGAGTAGAGAAAGAAAAAACAGTCTCAGTTTCGATATAACTTTGTATAATCTACCAACCGCAGCAACCGCCATTGTTCTGCTGTATTGGCTGACCTTTCATTTGCACAGTTCCAGTTGTCTTGTTTACATTTGGCTGGCTTCCCATTCTGCAAACAAAATGAAAATAAACGATATGGTAAAACTCAATTCTAGAGATTACACAAACTAAACCGAACTAGAAAATGTCTGTAGAAGGAATCAAATCATATGAAAAATCTATTAACTTAGAAGTCAAGTACACAAGCTTGAGGATTCAGTGATTGATACATAAGTAAGTTTCTAGTAAAAAACACATTTCTGGTTAAAACATCAAATGAATCATTTTACTTCATGAAAATAATGGAGCATCAATATAACTGCGGCAGCAAAAAAAACCATAGGATATTTTGATGTATAATGGTGATGAAGCAAAAGAGTTTAGAACAGCTTCAGTAAGGTATTTAGGCTAAATGATTGCTAATATTATGGTGAAAGATCGAAGATAGTGGACATACCTCTTCTTGATCTCGCCAGCAATAGTTAAGAATGCGTGTTCAACATTGATAGAATCCTTAGCACTGGTCTCAAGAAATGGAATTCCAAGCTCATCTGCTAATGCCTGTACAGTTGTGTCAGAGGCAACAGCTACTGAAGAATAAGTAATTTATAATCACTGGAATCAGATCATCTAACTTTGAGAGTTTTGGTCAATAGTGATATACAATATAACATTGGGAATTTACCTTTCCAGTTTGGGTGGAAACAACTTTATTTTCAACCATATCATTTTTGTTACCAATTAAAAGCTTGCATACACTTTCATTAGCATATCTATCAATCTCACTCAACCATTGCTTCACATTGTTAAAGCTTTCCATCTCAGTACAATCATACACAATCTGTTGCAATTATCATATCATTAACTCTCAATTAGTTGAAGTATAGACTGTGAACATCAAAAACTAAAAAATTCAAAATAGTGGAATGTAAGATTACTCACAATGATCCCATGAGCTCCTCTGTAATAGCTACTAGTGATGGTTCTGAAACGCTCTTGTCCAGCAGTATCCCACTGAAGAGAGTAGCAAGCAGCAACAGAGTTACACATAATTATACAAAACATGTTGTTATATATAAGATAGTTCATTAGAATACTCACGATTTGTAGCTTAATCGTCTTCCCATCAAGCTCAATGGTTCTGATTTTCTGCCATTATAAGTAACTTGCGAGATGAATAATGGATCGATCATATATAGAAACAATGATTCATATGTTTATACATATAAATACACGGTCAAGTTAAGGGAACTTACGAAGTCAACACCAATGGTACTTATATAGCTATCAATGTAAGCATCATCCTGGAAAAAATAACAAACAAATTCAAAAAATAAATTAGAAACTAATAATGTTATAAATCAAAACAAGTCAAATCAAACTCACAGCGAATCGAAGAAGTAGACACGATTTACCAACTGATGAATCACCGATCAACAAAAGCTTAAACAGATAATCACTGCGGATAAAATCGAATTTGCAGTGAGTGGTAACGACAAAATTACAAAAAATTACGAAGAGAGTACAATGCTCAATGAGATAGTAATCTTACTACTCGTTGCTCATGATTTCTCAAGCTGTGTAGTTCGTTTTTTGATGATTGATTCCAGGTAAAAAAAAGCTTTGCGTTAGGCGTAGGTGTCAATCAAGTGCCATGAACATTGAACCCCACGACTTAAATTGTTTTTTTTTTTAATTCCTTTTTTCTTGTTGATGTACCCGAGACAATAAAGAAGCTTCTTTGACCCTGTCTCATTTAATTTCTTTGATAGTTGAGAGTTGTCTTTATATTTGGGCTTTTATGAAATAATGGGCCAGGCTCAAATATTGGCTATCCTGGGTAACCCGCCCTCAGGATCCGGGTTTGTATTTTATCTTAATCGTTTTTGCTTAGATATATAATTAGATTTTTTTCAACAATTGGATGAAAAATGAAATTATACATGTAGTTAGATCTAAAATCAAAACATCTTATATGAAGCCTTTGATATGAGATAATGAGAATTATGATCATATCTCTATTTTTTAAATTAACAAATGACGTTCTCTCCTTTTTATTTCAAAAAAAAATTATTACGAAAAAGATATAAACAAAATCTGTAAAATTTCGAAATCATAACAGTTAAGTTGACTAAGTTTGACTATTTAATAGATAGTATATAATAGAGAAATCTGAAACAAATCATACAAATATTTTTAAATTAAATTTAATAAACCGAAAAAAAAAAAACTGTTTTTCCAACTTATTCGTTGATACTTAAGGCTTAAGCCATGAAATATAAATTTTTTTTAATATATTTTTAGTGGGGTTACGCGGGATTAAGAATATCTCCATATAAAATTACTATTATTATTCGTGTATCCAGTTATAGCATATATTCATATATCCACACGTTATAAACACGTTACGCGGATTGTCCCAATCCTAATCCAAACTATATATATAAACGATAATTCTGGGAAACAAACACAATCTCAAACTTATTCAATATTCAAAAACAAATAGAAATTCAAGAAAATGGCGATTGTAAGTCCTCATTTCTGCGCACCGTATCCCATAGAGTTAGGAATCGTACGTAAGGTGATGACTATAACGGATGGTAACTTTGCCGTCACTGACGCTAACGGCAGTCTCCTTTTCAAAGTCAAAGAACCTCTCTTTAGCCTCAGCGACAAAAGGATTCTAATGGATGCTTCAGATAATCCAATTCTTACTTTAAGAGAAAACGTAAGAATAATACATTTTCTATGCTTTCATATGATATAACAGATCCATGACTCAGATTTTTTTTAATAATATTGTAGAAGGTGAGCTTACATGACAGATGGCAAGTATTTAGAGGAAAGAGTACAGACCAAAGTGATCTTGTCTACACATTGAAACGATCTTCGATGATTCAAATACTAAAGCCAAAACTCGATATTTTTTTGGCTCATAATAAGGAAATGAAGATATGTGACTTCCATGTCAAAGGAAGCTGGATCGACCGTTCTTGTGTTGTCTACGCTGGTAAATCTGATAACATTGTTGCTCAGGTAATCTAACTTTTTTCAATAACCGGTCCTAAAATTGTAAACCGGTTATGATCGTGTTAATTGATTTGTGTTGTTGTTTTGTGGTTTTTCAGATGCATAAGAAACATACCGCACAAAGCATATTAATAGGGAAGAGTAATTTCTCGGTTACGGTTTATCCAAATGTTGACTTTGCTTTTATAGTCTCTCTTATTGTAATTCTCGATGATATTAACCGAGAAGATTCAGACGACTAAATTTTGTTAAAATATTTGACATGAAAATAAATATGATAAATTCATGGATACAAATATGTTGTCTAGACAAAAAGATCATCCACACAAAGATTTTCAGGGCTTGATTTGCTGTCTGAAAATCTCAACTCCTAAGTAATCAATAGTGTTCTTAATAAGTGCAACATTTGGCTTCGAAAGCTTCACACGAACAGCGTTTATCTGAGGGAACTTTTCAAGTGTTTTGGACGCGATAAGTTCTGCGACTGCTTCCAAAAGGTTTCTTGGTGTTCCTTCTACAATTTCCTTAGCTATGCTGCAAAATAACATATAATATATGATTTCGAATCAGATGAATGTGTTCATTACATAACCAAAGTGGTAAAAAACCAAACCTGAAAATGTCGACATAACTAATTGTATCAGCTAAGTTGTCTGATACACCAGCCTTTTTGAGACTCACATACGCATCAATGTCAACAAGAAACATCTGTCCTAATGTCCTCTCTTCAGCAATAGCTCCATGGAAACCATAAAATTTTAACCCTTTCAGAACTAGTTTATCCCCAAGCATTAACTCCGATGATTCTGTTTCAACAACTTCATAGAAAAGCAATACATAAAATGCACAAAGAAAATATAAATCTAATAATAATTTTATCAATTTACAGACTAATTTGTTTCTTTTCATTTCCATTTCAAAATATTTTCATTAGCCAATTAAGAAATTAACAAAACATGAATTAATGGAATTACAATACGTATCTCCATCTTCATCTTCCAATTGAGTCTAAAACCAAATAAAAAACGCCATAGCTAATATAGCCATACCTGGTAGCCGCAACGTCGGTGGAGCTGTTGTTGAGCTATGCATCTCTCAGTTCGCGACTATATAAGATTAAATTGAGAGGTAGCAGTAAAATCGGAGGAAAACAGTTTTGAAGGGAAAGGAAGCAGAGGTTATCTATGAAGGCCCAATTTCAGATATTTTATAAGCCCAAAATCCAAAATACATTTAGATTTTTTTCTGCATTAAACTTCATATGAAAAAATATTAGTGAATTTAATTTAAGATATTCATCACTATACATTAAAGAGTCAAAATTTGATATTATGGTAATTTAAAAATATTTTTGTTNATCATACTAAACATAATTTTTTGACAAAAATTAAATGGGATCCCAAAATTAAATATAAAATCAAACTCTTTTTCACTATGTCTATTTAAAATATTTATCATTATCCACACTGGATGATGAAATATTGAAGAACTATTTATTTATATTCAATAAAATAGTGATAATTTCTAAATGAATATAAATAAACAAGTATATGCAAGATTAGTAATTTGGGAATAAAAAAATTATTGACAATATAGTCTACAAATTATCAATTGAACTAAAATTTAAAACTAAATTGAAGTGTTAAAACTAATTTATTTTGAACTAAATGTTACTCTTGTTAAGAAAGAGAACACAAAAAAGAATTAATTAACGCCGTTAAGTAGTCGTTTACCCCCACGTGACTTTGGATGTGATATAATCGAAACCTAATAAACCCGATTTAGACGGCAACGTTTAAGGCAAGACTTAACCAGGGTTGATTTTAANGAGGTGAAGCTGATGGTGAAGAGGCTGGAGGGTTGTGATCTGGTGCTGGAGAAGGAGAAATTGACGGTTGAGATTCGATGGAAAGGTCCTAAGGTGACATTGGGATCTCTGAGAAGGACGACGGTGAAAAGGAATATCACCAAGGAGGTTTTGAGAGAAAGTGACGTCGTTTCATGGGAAGATGAAGAGTTCCAAAGTCTCTGCTCTCTTACTTCTTACAAGGACACTTTGTTTTATCCTTGGGAGATTGCTTTCTCTGTCTTCACCAATGTGAGTTTTCAAATTTAGGTTAATAATAAAGCAAGAGACTTTTGATTTATTGGTTTGAAGATTTGTGTACCCATTAATGCCTTTAACATTATTCTCTGTTTGATTGATCTGTGTCTTGACTCCATTTATGGTGTTTCATTTCAAACGAGGTTTTAGTTGTTTTTAGATTCTTGCTTCTGTATGTTGTTGTCGATTAAGATTTGAAATTTGATCTTGACTTCAGGGAATGAAGCAAGGGCAAAAGAATAAAGCTCATGTTGTTGGAACTTCATCTTTAAATCTTGCTGAATATGCTCGTGTGACTGATAAAACAGAATTTGATGTAAACATTCCTCTCACACTCTCTGCTTCTGCTGCCTCTGAGCCACATCCATTGCTCTTCGTATGTTTACTTCTTCTCTCTTTCATTTCTTCTCTCTACAATTGTTCTTGGCTTGATGTTTATCTCTCGCTTTAGGTATCATTGAGTCTGTTTGAGCTTAGAACCACTCCTGAGACATCCGATTCAGTGGCACAAACCGCGGTTGTGCCTGTCCCTTCTCCATCACTACAACAGCCTATTGAAACTCACTCAACTGAGAAGGAGGATGTTTCTGCAATCAAAGCTGGTCTTAGAAAAGTCAAGATTTTTACAGACTTTGTTTCTACAAGGAAAGCTAAGAAGGCTTGCCGAGAAGAAGAGGAAGAAGAAGAAGAAGAAGAAGAAGACAGATTCTCAAGCTTTGAATCATCAGACTCACTTGACGATTTTGAGACAGATTTTGATGTAGGCAAAGAAGATTTGATGAGTGTGAGGAAATCTTTCTCTTACGGACCTTTGTCTTATGCAAATGGTGTAGGAAGTTCGTTGAACTGTGGCACAAAAGTTAGCGATGAAGACGAAGATTGGGTTTATTATAGCCACAGGAAATCCGACGTAGGAGCAGGTTGCTCGGATGCTGAAGATTCCTCTGCAGGTTTGGTATATGAAACATCAATCCTTCCACGCCGTAGCATATTACCATGGAGAAAGCGGAAGTTGAGCTTTAGGTCACCGAAATCCAAAGGTGAGCCTTTGTTAAAGAAAGATAATGGAGAAGAAGGTGGAGATGACATTGATTATGATCGGAGGCAACTTAGCTCAGATGAAGCTCATCATCCTTTTGGGGTAAGATCTTATTAGTAATATCTGGTACTGTTCTTTTCAGCTTTGTTCTTGTTCATGTCAAGTTCTCATTTTTTTTTGGCATATTCTTGCAGATGAGCAAAATCGACGATGATTCATCGGCTAATCCACTATCTTCTTTCTCGGAGTTTGGAGACGACAGTTTTGCGATTGGAAGTTGGGAGGAGAAAGAAGTGATAAGCCGAGATGGGTACATGAAGCTTCAAACAAATGTCTTTCTTGCTTCAATCGACCAGAGAAGCGAGCGAGCAGCAGGTGCGAGTGCCTGTACTGCTCTTGTCGCGGTTATTGCAGATTGGTTTCAGAAGAATGGTAATCTCATGCCGATTAAGTCTCAGTTCGATAGTTTGATCAGAGAAGGTTCTTTAGAGTGGAGAAACCTCTGCGAAAACGAAACATATATGCAGAGATTCCCAGACAAGCACTTTGATCTCGATACAGTACTACAAGCTAAGATCCGTCCATTAACCGTTATCCCTGGGAAATCCTTCATCGGGTTTTTCCACCCTGAAGGGATGATCAACGAGGGAAGATTCGAGTTTCTGCAAGGTGCAATGTCTTTCGATAGTATTTGGGATGAGATTATTAGTCTTGAAGAAAGCTCGGCGAATACCGATAATGATGGCTCTTCACCACATGTTTACATTGTGAGCTGGAATGATCACTTCTTTGTTCTCAAAGTTGAAAAAGAAGCTTACTATATCATTGACACACTTGGTGAAAGGCTTCACGAAGGTTGTGATCAAGCTTACATATTGAAATTCAACGATAAAACCATCATCCACAAGATTCTTCATTCAGAGGAATCAGGATCAGAAACAGAACTGGAATCAGAGATTGTGTGCAGAGGAAAAGAATCATGTAAAGAGTATATTAAGAATTTCTTGGCGGCAATACCAATAAGGGAACTGCAAGAAGATATCAAGAAAGGCTTAGCCTCAAACGCACCTGTTCATCATCGCTTACAGATCGAGTTTCATTACACGAAGATGACTACAAACACAGAAATTGCTGTCTGAAAGCTTAAAGAGGCAGGCAGAGCAGAGAAGCTAACGTTTGGTGAGGTTTTCGTATGTTTTGTAACACGTTTTAACTTAAACTAACTTGTGAATGTGACATAGAGTTAGCTCTATCTTTTTAAGTAGTTTGTATATGTTAAACCAGATCTACATTTTTGGTCGTTTCATTTTTGCATCATGCTTTTAAATCTGTCATTGTACCCATAATCTCGACATTTTCAGACAAAAGCAAAAGCCGACATGCTTTTATTCAGACAATATTATTGTTCACTCATATGTAACAACAAACAGATCAAACTAGAGTCATTCAAGCTCAATCTCACGAAAGCATTTTGATCAAAAGATTCACATAGTTTTTACATTAATGAAAAATCACTGCTGCAATTGATCATAGACATTGAAAATAAGCCAACCTTCAATAGCTGCAGCTTCAAGACGATCATTAGAGCTAGCTTCATCCCACTTAGACTGAATCGAATCAAGCCTACTCATGTCATACCAAAGAATCTTATGAGCTAATTCTCTGGTTCCAAGAAACTCAACAATTGGTGTTCCTCGTGCTATAGCAGCTAATTTACCAATCTCCAAAGAGCTTCGGATCACAATACCGTGATTTGCTTTAAGCAAAGCGAGATCTTCTTGGATCTGGACCCCAACAAAGGTGACAAATTTGGAAGCAAAGAAACGGTAAAGATCCTTGAGATTATCATTGAAAGGGTTAGGGAGACGAAGGAAGAGACAGAAGTTTTTGGTGCATAGCTTTACAGAGGATAAACGCCATTCAGACTTGTTATGGACAGTGTCGAGATCCCAATACACATCGAAGATAATGGACCTGTTCCCATTCCAGACAGAGTCTTCTAAGAGACGTGAAAGGTAAGGAGAGATATCAGTTGATGATCCAACATCAATGGCTTTGGTTTGAATCCAAGCACCATCAACCATAGCAAACCCTGGCCCATCAAAATTGGCCATGTGTTCTGAAATTGCTGAAAACATTATCAAATCACACATTTGAGACAAATTTTAATAACTATTCATCTGTTGTGCTTAAAAGACTCTAAATCAAGTCAGTTAAGCAGTAAAGCTTCAGTATTTTTTTCTTACCATGTCCACAAGCAAGCATTCATAAGTGACAAGTTTTTAGGTCAATGAATCGTAAGATATTGAATAAATGATTAGAGTGTGTAGCAGCAATCGATTGGTCGATTAACGAATATATCTTTGCTAAAACAACAATCTGGTTCTCAAGTCAGTGTTTGGAATCTTTGGATCAATCGTTTCTGTGATAAAATTTAAGGAAATTTAAAACCTTTACACGTTTCAGGAAAAATCCTCAAATAACAACCTCATCAGGTGAAGCAGAGACATTTGTTGAAATTGGATTTAGGGTTTTCATATGTAAAAAGAAAAGAGAAAAACTCTAAATCTATCTATATACACAGAATACACAAAAAAAGATAAAAAGCAAACCTTGAGATTTGGAGAGAAGGGTTTGTGTGATGTAAACGGAGAGAGAGACGAACGAGTAGAAGAAAAGTAGAAAATAAAGGCCTTGTCAACTGGAAGACACGTGTCTTTTACCTACGTGTATCACACGTGCGAATGTCGCTTACGTGTCCCGTAGTATTACTTTTTGGTTTAAGATTTTGAAAAAACTCAGCTGCTTCCTAGTTGAGAGTCATAATGTTTCCCAAAAATTTCTAGTGAATCGTCATAAAATATAATTATCGTTACAAACATTAGATTCAGATCCAAATACTGTAATGCTGTAATACGGTTGATACTGTAATTACTGTAATTTATATTATTCAAATTAGAAAACTGTAGTTTAATTAAATAATTGTTATATCAACCGTATACAGATACTGTAATTACTGTAATTTATAGTAGAAAATTTTATATAAAAGAATATTTTACACATGAAGCAAATAATAACCTAAAAATGTAGACATAAATCCTAATATATATATATATAATTTTTTTATTTTAAAATAATAAAAACTTTAAGTGTTAAATTTAATTGATATGCAAAAAAACATATTGAATTAATAATACCTCTAACAGACCAAAGATAAATTCTAAGGACAGGATATTATTTAATTCAGTTTTATTTGCACATATTTTAAAGTTAACACTTCAAAAAACCTTAATATATTTTAGTTACATAATAAAAATTAGTGTTAAATTTTTTTAAGTGTAAACAAATTAAACTTAAACACCTCTAACAGACCAAATTAGGGACAGGATGTTAAGCTTGTTTAGTTTGCACATATTCAAAATTTAACACAAAATAAAATTTTTGAAAACACACTTTAAAATTTAGTTTGGAAAATCCAGAAAAATCGAACAAACAAACCTGGGCCACTGTGATATAAATGAAACTCGAAGATGAATCCTCAGGAGATACTAGTTGCCTTCCTATGTTGATATAAGACCATTTAAAAACAATCTCATTCACCATTAATTGAGACGGAGCAAATCTTGAATGTAATGAATGGGCCCTTCGAAGAGAGCATCAGAACCACCGCATATAAGCTCCATGATTTTCCATTCTATACTCGATGCTGGAACAGAGAATCCTCCATGAATGATTGACAGATATCAATGATTCTCTCTCTAAGACATTCTCAGATCTAACTTACTCGAGAAGAAACAAGTGTTGAAAAAGAAAAAGAAAGAGACTGAAAATTCTATAAAATTTGAATTCTTAATGGATGATGATAGATTTGAGTATTTATAAAGAAAAATTAAAATGTTACCGTTGTCTCATTTAAATGGAAGCTCGTTAATATATAAACTCATTAAGATCCATAAAATAACCCTGATGAGTTCATTCAGCCTTATTAGGCCCAATAAGACAAAAGTGATGGTCTGTTAGGTGCTTATAAATCTGTTTAGTTGCATCTGATAATTCTTATAAAAATAGAAATTATACTTAATAATATAATCTTATCAATATTAAATGAATTATAAAGTAAGAATAAAAATTATAAAGTAAGTATAAAAAAATTCAAGATAATATAATTATTTTTACAATTTTAAAGCATTTTTTATTGTTTTATAAAAAAAATTATTCACTTAATAATGATAAAATTTATATAATTTTTATATTATTTATTTTATTATGATTTTTTATATAAGTTATATATTATTTTAAGGGTTATTTTAATTTTATATGATTTCTTTACTTATAGTATTTATTTCACATAATTTATATTATCATTAGTAGTTTTACTTTATTTTATATAATATTGTTTTAGTTAATTAGTTATGTATTGTATCAAATTAATATTTTTACATTAATATTGTTTTATATTAGGGTAAAGTGGAGATTGAACTTTATAATTTTCTGTTTATAGAGATAAAAATTTAACATTTATTTTGAAGAAAAAATAGATTGATGCATTAATTCTGAAAAATAAATAAAATCATGCATTACTTCTATAGATAAATGTTATTATATGATAATTCTTATGGAAAAATATGAGTCAAACGTATCTAAAGAATTTATATGCATTAATGTTTGTATTTTATGTACAAAGATCTTGATTAGATTACTAGTTCCAAGATATTTGACGCTTCATTAACAAGAAACCATTCAAACATTAACTCAAATGATTAGTAAACAAAAATTACAAAGTAAAACTTGTTCTTGATGCGTTGCACCCAACAAAATTTTAACTACGACACTATCTTTTGAGTCATCCAAGACCAAGATACGAGTTGAGGATTCTTAATCGTGTTTAAATGCATTGTTAATTAAACTATGATAAACAATGATGATAAAATTAGAAATTATTTTTACAATTATTAAAATTATATTTAAATTAAAATTTCTTTTTTACTATCAATATAAAATTATTATTATGCAAAAAAATCATTAAAAATTTCAGTTTAAAATAGTTTTTTGACTATACAATCACAGAATAGTTAATAAATTTATATAGAAACAAAACCAAATCTCTAAAATTTCTTATACTGGAAAACAATTTTCATTTACATTTTCCACATCTCCTCTGCAACCACTCTTGACCTCCCATTACAATTCCAGCATATCGAAAACAGTTCCTTATCACACTGCCACGACCTAACGACCAATGAACTTCCTTCTAGAAGCTTCTCCTTTTCGTTCAAAGCTACAGTTCGTCTGCTCCACCAATGTACTTACAGTTTATGAAGAGTCTCGGAGGTGTTACTTTCTTCTCAAGAAACCTCCACATCTCTCCTTCATATCATTCATTTCTTCAAGCTTCAATGCTCTTCTGGGTAACAGTTTGATCTTTGACGAAATCCCAACACAAATTATAAAAGATAGGAGAGGTAAGAACCTTATCAAGATAAACAAAAGTTTTTCATTTGATGGGTCATTCATTCATTGTAAGTAACCTAGAGGCTCAATTAGGCAGACAAAGAACATTGAATATACACAACTTTCTTCCAAATTTGTCCAAATACATATATCAAAAGAGGAAGAAAGAGACTTTTAACATGTTAGTATAATGCATCAATGATTCAATCCTCTGTTTTAATAGTAAAAAAGGGATTTTATGAATGATCGATCCAGCATGAGAACAAGACTTCAAATTTTTTAAAAATGTTTTCTTGATAAACAATTTTTGAGAAAGGATGTGTTTTTTTATACAAAGCACATGGAGTGATTCAAATGTATAATTCCAGCTAGCAAATAGCTCTATATGTCGGCCACAGATGATCCAAATCCAATCTCAAATGAGAATTTGATGCATGTTAGCTCCTTATTGTGTCCATCAAGCATCTTCATTTTAAGTGAGTATGAACCCTATCAGAAACAAATGGATTAGATTTAGCCCTTTCAACATATATACCAAGCTAAACATATTTCTCAACCTAATTGAATTACTCACACTAAACAAATTCAATTAAACTACAAGATCATTTGTTGTGATATAAGCAAGAAAATAAATAAACTTACAGGAGGTGTATATCCAGGTAAAACTTGAGAGTGAGATACCAAGAAATCTCCAATAGCCACAGGACAAGTAGTCTCATCACAAAGATCATGTGTCTCGGAATGAATATGCCATCCAAAGTATGAAACTTCAATCACCAAATTGCCGCTGGAGATTACATTGTCTTCATATATAAGAAACAAATCCAAAATAAATAAATCATATGGAAGAACAAATGAGTTGTAACTTGTTTACATTACAATCTATTACCATACAAAAATATTCAAACCAAAACTATAAACACAAAAGATGTAGAGGTATGTACCAGTGTAAGCAGAAATGGTGAAAGTAGCAGGCTCGCCTCTAGCTATAGGATAAGGTGATATATCAACTCCTTGTACCTTTACTTTATACTCTTCATTATTATCTACAGTTCATACCATACACACAATAAATAATTCAGATCGGCTCGAGTTTCTATGTTTTTAATTAATTTTCAACAGTCAAAACAATGGCGAATCTGAGAATTACAAGGACCAAACATACCGCAGTAATGAACATCTGTGGCTTTAACAACCGTTGATATCAAAAGAAAATATGAAATAACCAGAGACAATCCCGTCAATTTCGACATGATTGATATAATTTTTTAAGCAAAAGCTGCAAATGTTTTGATTAAGGACGAGGTGGTGGTGGTGACTTAACAAAGCAAGAGAGAGACAAGACGAGAAAAAATGCGGACTCGGAGATTCTCATTTCACAAGGAATGTTGGATATATCTTAACCGTTCACTTAAGTTTGTTTCTTTGATTACTTAAAATAGACGGCTGAGATTTCGTTGTAGATATATACGGGTGTGATTAACCACACAGAATTATCAGTAAGCTAACCGTTAGGTGGTGTGATTTGTTTTACAATTAAAAATTAAAAACATAAGTGGATTTGCCAGCTCAGATTTGACGATATTTTTTTAATAATAGTATAATATAATACAGCACACATTTGCTATTATTTTGGAAATAATAAATAATAATTATTTTTCCATTCAACCAATCTTCTCATTTCCAACACGAAAATCTAATCGAAAACAAATATATAAGTAATTTCTTTTTGAATGATTTGTCTGTATTTATTTCATAAAGTTGTAAATTAAATTGTTTTGGTAAGTAAAACACATAACATAAAAAAACATATTTTTGTTTTGGGCCGCCAGGTTAGGCCCATAAATTAAAAAGGTTTGTATTTTAATAATAATGACATGTTAATGAATACAGAGTTTTTAAGTTTGGAACGAGCTTTTGAGTTTTTGACAGATGGCTGCTAGATTTCTTCTTCTCTGTTGCCTCTTCGCGGCGGTTCTGACGTCATCACTGACGGAGGCCGGCGACAACAATCAAGTCTACTCGCCTTGTTCAGATTCTACTGTTTCAGTTGGTGATGGATTCACTTTCGGCATTGTCTTTGCAGCGAGAGATTCTTTCTTTAATTCAAATCATTCCGTTCAGTACTCTCCCTGTGATCATCGCCTGAACCTCAACGGTAACTCTGAGGTCGCCGTATTTAGACCTAAAGTCGATGAGATCACCCTCCTTACCATCAATACCTCCAGTTTCCGCCCGGTTCGTTCTCATCTCTTGAGCTATCGTGGTGAATTAGGGTTTCGATCTGATTAGAAAGGATACAATTGATCCTTAGGAAATTTTCATATTGATCATCAATTGGATCTGAGATTCTCTGCTCAGATTTAAGTATAGTTTGTTGACTTTTCAAATTATGTTAACAAACAAATTTTGGCTCTGTTGATCAATTCTGGAATGCTAAGCTAATGTTTGACATATCTCGCTTTGATAGATTCAATTTTTTCATAAGTAACAAAGTTTTTGAAATTTAATCTTCCTCTTCTTAGCTTATCAAATCATTTGGTAAATGGTAATTTATAATGTGTTTATCATTACTCATTAGAGTTCTCCATTGTAGATATTTCTGGCAAATTTGATTTAGTAGCTTCATCTCTTTTGGCAATTTCCCCGAATCTCGTGAAATTTACTAAAAGTTTGTTTTGTTTCTTACAAGTAGAGATCTTAAATGTGTTAGCCTGTCAAATTTTTATAGATGATACTGGTCATGACTCATGATACATTGTGATTCCCAGGATGCTTCAAAGGGACACATGGTAGCATTCGCTGGTGCAAAATACGCAGCAAGATCACTCCCAATTCTGGTTGCAGACGGCAAAAACGTCGTGACAAGCTTCACCCTTGTAATTGGATAAGCTCATCTCAGTCTACATTTTCCATCCATTCATCAGTTTTATAATCTATATATACTGGGATAAATTGTAGGTTCTTGAGTTTCAGAAGGGTAGGCTTGAGAACTTGTTCTGGAAAAAAGGTGGATGTTCGAAATGTTCAGGAGATACAAAATTTGTGTGTCTAAACAATGAAGAATGTGCAATCAAATCACAACACTGTAATAACCAAGGAGGACAAATAGATTGCAACCTTGGGATTCAATTAGCGTTTTCAGGAACTGATAAGCATTACACTGCATTGAATTCATGGTATGAGGTTTCAAATCTGAAACAGTACTCTCTTTATGGTCTCTACTCCAATGTTAAGGATTCACTAACCAACCCTTTCAAAAACTTCTTCTGATGAGTTTCTTTCTCTTTTGTGTGTTTATGCTTTTGTAATTTTGTGTTATTTCTCGTTTACTTTGTTTTTTTTTTTTTGCTTGCATGATTTATGATATATATAATATACTTTGCGTGTAACTTTTTCATGAACAAAATACTCACATATACTGGAATCAGAAAACTCAGGGCGGGTCCATGGCAATTGTTTAAAAAAGAAAAAAAAACTTAGAAGGCCTAAGGCCCATTAAACTTAAGACAGGCCTTGAGCAAGAAATCTAAATTTTAAAAGGGTTCGGATCCGTTCAGCAATGGTTATGTTTATAGTTATTGGATCTTCTTTAAGATTTTAAAAGCCCAACAAGTTTCGCGAAGGTTAAAGGGATACATTAACGAAATCAATGCCCTAACTCTTTGTGCCCATCTTCCAAGTAAACCGTTGTGCCCAACTCTCTAACTAAAAAATTTTATTTCTTTAGAATATAATTGTAGATTTTAGTACCCCATTTTAGGAAGAGATTCTAGGTCAAATCGATTTTCACGCAAACAAAAATATGAAACCAAAATATTCAGTCAATTTATTTTATCAAAATAAAAAATTAAATTGAAAGAAATTCATTAACAACTCATACTGGTCAATAGATTTTTTTTTTTAACTCAGGTAATCTCCAACACCGACTAATTCTGGGATATGAAGCTCTGGTGGCCAAACGATTTAAATGTGGCAAATTCCGTAACCGGGTGGAGTCGATCCCTGACCTTGACCAACAGGGCAACACAGACACTCACCTAGCGCCTGGAGAACCACCCCACTACCATCGCTTGGTTTACTGGTCAATAGATTTGATATTTTATGGACACCAAATTTTGTCCCAAAAAGGAATAACCTATAATAATTTATTTATTTTCAACTAATGTTTTGACTCATGAGAGATAAAGATAGTTTTGAATAATATTGTTCAACGATAAATGTTTATTCGTAAGACAAAAATTAGGTATAGAGCTTTACCGATCATGACTACATCACAAGTCCATATGGTTCTCATCTCAATATGGGATTCAATGAAATTCAAAATACCAAAGCAAACAGATTTATTATTCTTAGAATAGAGACACAACAAATTGATTGACAGAAAAAACAGACACAAATATTACGACAAAAGAAAAAAAAGACAAACCAAACACAATTTCAAAAGAAAAAAAAAAACTCAGACCAAACTGAAAACCAACACCAGATACATATCTAGAAATGATGATCGTTAAGGCCTGACCAACCCTTATTAAGATCAAAAGACATTGTATCAACATTGTCTTCTCCAGCTCTTGTTGGTGGTGGTGGCTCTTGACGAATACCATCATTGCCTGAGATACCGATGCTTGAATCTCCATTGTTGTTGTTGTTGCTGTTGTTTCCTCTCTCTCCAACTCCGAGATCACGGTTCATGAAATCAATAGGGTATGGCATCGGTTGTGAGGATGATCCAGCCAGAT
>KE159214.1:67820-79166 GCA_000411055.1 Leavenworthia alabamica | reverse complement strand
TTATTCTTATACCATTTGAAATCTTTTTGAATGGATTAATCTATGCTAATTATAGAAAACTAAAAATATGAATTAATTAATTTCCTAATTATAAATAAATAAAATATAAAATGTTGTTAGTAAAATGGTAATAAATATAATTTCCTAATTATAAATTATAAATAATTAATTTCCTAATTATAAATAAATAAATAAAATATAAAATGGTAATAAATAAATATTTAAAAAATTCTAACACAAATTATAGTACAATATAAAAAATTTAAAATGTACATGTCAATGGACATAAATTGAGAATGAATAAAAAAATAAAACATAAAATGATAGTGAAAATTAATATTAAATTTAGTGATTTAATTTTTTATGTTTGAGAAATAGTGATAGTTTTATTAAAACATATAAAGCGTTTACCGAAAGTATTTAATGTTGTTAGTGATCAATATAATTTGGTCTATATTATAATTATATTGAAAGAAAAAAAATGAAAATATGCTTACTAAAACCATGTTAGATAAAATGTTTATGAATTTAAATCATTTTAAGTTTTTTATTTTATATAATGTGATATTCAAGAGATTGAATAAAGATATATATTTAGAATTGAATTTATGGATGAATGAATTGAATTGAAATTAAGAGTAACATTTTGTTGAACTTCTGATATGGATCATTGTAGTTGTGTGATATATAATATATTTATAAAAAATTTATGATTTGTTAACTTAGATGAAATTGTAGGTAGTTATAAATCTCTAGTATGATCTATTATAAAATTAAACTTAAACAAAACATAATATTATTTATCGTACATTTAATCTATAAAAAAAATATTTATTTCAATCTAAATAAATATATAGATTTATTGTAATATATTAATTTGTGTACAAATTACGCCCGAAAGACGGGTCCACCTCTAGTTAAGATAATAAATGATAAAAACGAAAAAAAAGATGTCAGGAAGAGTAAGCAAAGACGAACAACAGCGACATTTGCGCGCGTCCGACTTGTCAGCTTGTTAATATTCCACTGTTTCTTTCCCCTTCTTCCCCCCTCTATGCGTCCGTCGGCGAGTGTATTGCACGCTGTGTCATACACTATTATTGGGTCTCACACTTCACTAATTATGGAATTTATTATTTTTAAATCTTTCATGTGGTTTTGGGATTACCCTTTTTTCTAGATTAACTTGCATAGTGGCAGATTTTTTAATATATAATTATAATAATATTTTACTAATCACGAAATACTTTTTAACATTTAGATAAAGATGAAAATTTAATTTTATCTAATAATACAAGTAAAAATATCCTATGCAAATAACATGCTTTTAGTAGTTTATTTCAAATGCTGAAAAATATAAGTATTTCACTTGTTGGATATTTCAAATTATTTTTGATATATGCTAGGACTATAGTAATATAAATAGTTAAGCAATGTTTTACTCATCCAAAAACAGAAAATTTACTTTGTACAATAAAATATTAAATTATTATATTAAATAGTTAAAATATATTCAAACAAGCATAAAGAAACAAAATAAATACACAACAACAATAATCTTTCAGTTTAAATTTTAAAAAATCTTATTATCAGAAAATATTACGGTTTGTTCACTTACACATCCTTGTGATTTTTCCAAATATCAAGTTATTTGACTATGATATTTTGTCCTATTAAAAATATAAAAAATCTGAAAATAACCTATTTCTTTGAGGTGAAGTTTTCAGCGCTTGATTTCTAAATTCTAATCTTAGCTAACATAATAATATTAACCTAAATTTCCTAACAATATTTAAAGAAAACAAAATTTTCTATCACCCAAAAAAAATGGAGAATATAGAATAATTTCCATGAGCGATTCAAGATGACATGTTGACATGAACGCTAGCGTTTTTAAAAGATCTACAGATGGGACACGTGTGCACATTGGACCCACAAACTCCACACAAACACAAGTGTCTGCACGGTAACAGCAACACACACGATTCCATCTCCTCACAGTTTCTACACATCCTACCACGCTTGGCCATCTTATCATGCGCCTCAGTAGCTACCGTACGCCTAACTGTTTCTTCACCCGAGCTGCTTCCGCAGCAAGACTGTGCATCATCCTCGTCAGCGTTCACGTTATCTAAACCTACGCCGGGGACGTTACGGAAGTCCTTAACCTGCGCCAGTACTTGTTCTAGGTTGGTTCGGAGGTTGTTGGCAGTGGCTTCGTTGGTCTGAGCAAGGTCTCGCCAGATTTGATTCTCGTTGGAGAGTGATTTAACTCGCTCCTCAAGCGCGTGATTAATCTGGCTGATTCTATCTCTTTCTTCTTCTTTGACTCGAAGCCTTTTCACCAGTCCATGTTCTATAGCCTCCATTATCGTCCGAGCTTGTCTCTTACGCCTCTCTTCAATCTCATATCTCACTCTCTCCATCTAAACAAAACAAGAATAATAAATCAATTAGCACATTGCAACAAAATCACTAAATACTCAGTCATTGATGAGACTTACATGAAGGGAGATGAATCGATCCATCTCATGTTGTTGATGATTGATATGAGAGGATATATCAATGTCTTGTCCAATAAACGAAAACGGTGTCGTACTAATAGTAGTAGTAGCAGGAGCGTTAAAACATGATAATGATCTAGGGTTCTGAAGAAGATGATGATGATAATTCGACCTCAAACAATCTCTGGAGCGTTTTCTCGTCGGTAAAGGAAAAAAATCACAGTCGAGATTAGAACCATAGGCGTAGTGGTAGTTAGAGAAGGAATCATCAGCAGTGGTGGAGGGAATAGTATCAGCGATGGATGAGACTTTGCCGTACATATGAAGAAGAGGAGGAGGTGTGTCGTCTGTAACAGAGAAAGATGAAACGACGCCGTAACCGGTTTGATTGTTAGTGCAGAAACCGTCACTAGTTGGTTCCATTAATTCTCTGTAAATATTAAAAGATTCAGTTCTTAAGAATCATAGAAAATTACTCTTAAGAAATAATGAGAGAGCGTTAGAGACCTGTTGGAGAAAAGTTGAGGAGAAGAAAGAAGGAGATGGTGAGCATCAACGGCCATGGAAGAAGATGTGATGGTGATGAGTTTAAAAGAAGATAGAAAATTATAAATGCATGCGTTTCGGTTTTTGTTTTGATGTGCGTGAAGAACCAAATCTAAACGAACCTCAACCAAATGGGTTGTTTCCTATTTATATACATTGATGCTACGAACGTGAAGAGTAATAAAGGAGAGGAAAAAAAAAAAAAACCAAGTTTTAGAAAATAATCAATTTTCAAATATTTAATGTGTTCAGAGATAAAATTATAATTAACATACTCACCATTTTCATAAAGGTTTGATATATGTTGAGTTTGACTGTATATTATCGTTTTAGTAAATTTTCTTAAAATTTTTCATTTGGTTAACATCAAAGTATCATTATTATTCGGTTTTGTTTTTAACTTTATAACCATACCAATTAAATAGTGTAGTTCGGTTGGGCCGTGAATTCAGCGGCATTCTTGGGGTATTTCGGGTATTCACCACCGTTAAAAAATGGAAGTTAAATTTTTTTGAGAAGACATGTAATGGAGTACGGACGCGTGTAAAATGTACGAAGGAATCATGCGTATTGCCATGTCAGCATTACATTTTTTACTTGGGACCCACAATTGTTTTTTGTACGGCCGGTAAAATCTGTTAAATCATACTTTTTTCCGTTTTTTGTAAATACAATAGTATTATTTCGTACGAGTTTGGCGCCATGTAATGCCACGTGGTGAAACGCTACTTCTGCTTGACACTTTCTTTGACTTTTTTCCGTTTTTGTAAATACAATAGTATTATTACTATTTATTCATTTAAATATATTTCAGTTCATATACATAATTATGTAATTTGTCTATCAAATTTTTTGAAAGTTGTGAAACTTTAATTACACTTTTATTCCAACATCATATCAATACAAAAAAGGCTTCACTGGATGTGTAAAGCTTCCCACTAAAGACATGTGTTTCAATTAATTGTCGGAGCTTACTATTGCATACATATCACATGTACTATGGTCCATAGACCACACATGAGACTCTCGTGACCTAACATACTTCATTATGACTTTTAAACATTTTATGACAACTTTTACATTCAACTTTCATTAAAATATAATAGTATTGTATAGATGTGATATCCTACTCAATCATAAATAGGCTCTCAATTATTATAAGTAATATGGATTGGTAAGTATCTATCTTGGGAAGATAGGTGGATGCATAAGATAAAAGAGTTAGGTTTGAGAGGTCCCAATTCAATTAAAGATGTGTTGGGCCATCACTCTTTCTTGCATTTCAAATATACCTTACTTAGCCATATCATTGAAACTTAACTTTCATTACACCAAAACTTGAAGATATATTTATTTATTTATTTAAAAAGTCGTTACCACATTAGGAGACAAGAGAAGAGGTTCTGCAAGAGACTTTAACATAGTCTCATGTGTGGTTGTGCTTCTGGACTTTGTGTGGTCCCTTCATTTTTATTTATTTTATAAAAAAGGAACCAATGTGTAGATTGCATGATTCCCATTACTTGCTAATGCATTATGATCACCACCACTTTAATTCATTCAGACAAAAATATGTAAGAAATATTATATTATAATTGAATTTGAATGTACTGACTTGTTACCATGAACCACATTAACTCCAACCAAACAGACAAAGACAAAGGTGGTGGTGGTTGTTGTCAGATCACTGATTTATTTCCATCAAATCAAGAATTGGTTAATCAGTTTGAATCAAAAGTAGATAGATTAGACAAACAGGCTATGTGTTGTACTTAAAAAGAAACTTACACAAATCTTATTACTACATGACCCTACCTTGACTAGACCAATCAGTTAGTCACATTCCTACTATCTAAGCTAGTAAATGAGAACATTAGTCTCTTTTGAGATGTGGTGGTGAGCTGTTGCGGCTTCTCAAAGACCTACACGTAGCAAAATCACACAACATATTCATTTTTATCAGATTTGAAAGCAAAACATTGGCCCATGTATATGTGAGATAATAGGCCTCAGTCTATTTCTACTTGACCCAATCCAAAGTCAACTTAATAGTGATTCAAGTTGGGTTTAAGTAACGTTGGCCCATTAACAGAGGCCGAAGGTTGAGATTGTAGCGCGCAACAAGCCCAACGGTAAAATTATACTTAAATATGGATTTACACACACACCAGATGTCGCACGTGTCAGTCATGCGTGTATATTAACAATTTAACCAATAAAAAATATAATAATAATTCGAAAATAAGTAACTTCTTTAATTGTTTATATCTCAAAGCCAATAGGATATTTACTATTTATATAGCATGGTTTTGTGACAACATTTTTATTCTAGAAATTAAAATTACGCATCGGTATATTTTCTCTAGGGTTCTTATGCAGCAGCTTTTTTTTTTTTCTCCGTATCTGTTTCCTGGAAGCCGACGATATCAGTAGGAAGCTCGTTACTCTGATTCGTTTCAATCGTGAATCAAATATTGATTTCTCAAGGAATTAGGATAAATTTTTAATATAAAGGTTGAGTATAGCTTAGGGATCGAAAAGTCTTGGTTTTGCAATCTAATTTCACCTCAGTTTTTAAAAGCAATTTGGGGATTTGGAGAAGGTAGTGATTATGGACGATTTTGGAATGGGAAGCCGAAGTATAAATCAAGCTCCCGCTAATGATGATCCTCCTACAGGTTTGTTTTTTTTCAAAAATTTCGAATTTTGATTTGTTTCTACTCATTTGAATTTGAATATGAATCATATGGTCTAGCTTGATTTAGTCTCTTCAACTGTCTTGGATGAGTAAATCAAGCTTTAGTTGCTATTTCAATCGTGAAGATTCTCTATAATTAAACTATTATTGTAGCTCTGTTAAGATTCTCTCCTTTAGAGCAATTTCTGTTAGAAAGTTTCACTTTTTAGCGCTTTAGCTTGTTGTACATTTCGTTTTCATTAAACTTGCATCATAGTCTTCTTGTTTTAAATCCCTAGTTCTGCCTTGTTTAACTGCAGCTTCTTTTGGTGCAGGTAATACAACGTTTGATGCATCTCAGTATGCCTTTTTTGGGAATGATGTTGTCGAGGAGGTTGAGCTGGGTGGGTTGGATGAGGAAGATGAGACATTAACTTTCTCTGGGATAGGGGATGACTTGTCGTTTTATAAGGACGAGGTTAATCTCACCCTCTTTCCCTTGTGTCTCTCTTTGTAAAGGGTTAAAAAGCTTCTCTTCAGTTTGTATTCTCTGTTTATGTACTGTAGTGATTTGTGATGCCTCCCCAATATCTGCAGGTTGAAGATTTTAGACCTCTGACTGATGTTGATGATCTTGCTACTACTTTTTCAAAGGTTAGCTAGCTTTAATATACATCCTAAGTTTCTGTTTCATTTTTGTCAATATGGTTTTCTTCGAATAAGCTTGTGATCTAAGGAATTTAATTCTATATGCTGTTACAGTTAAATAGGGATTCTGATGTATATAGAAATACAGAGCCAATCACTGATAGGCGATCAACACAGAGTAAGTTCTTATCTCCACTGATGTTGTCTTAAAACCCTTGTGAAAGCATTCTTGATCAATCTGTATTTGTTCGCGTTGATTTAAAATTTCATTTACTGTCTGTAAAACTGTATCGTAGCTTAACTGAGTTCTCCAGGTACTGATTTGGAGATTAAGATTATAATATGTCAAATCTGTGTCTGTTATTTACATTTAATTTTATGATATATAGTGAGCTCTTTAATAATATTCTCTGTATTCATATGTTTGAAAGACCTTTTCACTTTGTTAATGCATTTTTTCATTGTTCTACACCATCTATCTTGCAAGCAAGGCTTTAGATGGTTTAATCAGTTCAACGCTTTTTCTCAGATTCTTTAGCTGCTGATTGGTTGCATGGGGAGGAGTTTCCAAATTGGAATGGCCGTGAAATTCTTGACTCTGATGCTATCAAAAATGACAAGGCTTGGTCAGCACAGCCTTTTCCGTCACTGGACTTTGTTGAGCAGAGAAATCCTAACAGACCAACATTGTTTCCGGAGCCACAACGTCAGCTACATCAAGACCATAGTCAACAACAGTTGTCCAGCGAACCGATTCTTGTCCCGAAGCCATCTTTTGTTTCATATCCTCCTCCAGGCAGCATATCACCAGATCAGCGTTTAGGACACCCAAATATACCATATCATTCTGGTGGGCCTCGGATGGGATCACCAAACTTCTCTCCTTTTCCAAGTTTGCAGCCTCAGTCGACTAGCATGCATCATGGATCACCACAGTATACTGGAAACATACCTCAATTTCGTCCTACTATTCCTCTGAATAATCGCCCTCCAGCTCAATGGATGAATCGTCAAAATATGCATCCTGGGGATAGTTCTGGGATCATGAATAATGGGAGGCTACAACAGCCACCTCATCGGAACAGTCTGATGCCTCCACAGATGCAGGGCTCTCAGAATCGGTTACCACATCCGATGCAGCATATGCAAGGAATGCAGCCTCAGTTATTTAATTCCCATCTTTCTCGATCTTCATCCTCTGGAAATTATGATGGAATGCCTGGGTTTGGTGATCTGAGCGAAGCAAGACCAGGATCGGTTCATGGGAACAGGCAGAATATGCGATTTCACCAACAGGGCTTTGATGCTGGTGTTCAGAGAAGATATAGTGGGTGGCCTCCATTCAGGTCTAAATATATGTCAGCTGATGAGATAGAGAATATATTGAGAATGCAGCTTGTTGCTACACACAGCAATGATCCTTATGTTGATGATTACTACCACCAAGCCTGTCTTGCTAAGAAATCTTTGGGGGCAAAGCTGAAACATCATTTCTGCCCAAATAATTTGAGGGACCTCCATCCGCGTGCACGGACAAACAACGAGCCTCATGCTTTTCTTCAGGTTGATGCTCTTGGTAGGGTTCCTTTCTCTTCGATCCGCAGGCCTCGTCCCCTTCTTGAACTAGACCCTCCAAATTCAACTAAATCTGGTAATGTGGAGAATAGAGCTACAGATAAGCCCCTTGATCAAGAACCAATGCTTGCAGCTAGAGTGTACATCGAGGATGGCCTTTGTCTCCTCCTTGAAGTTGATGATATAGATCGTTTCTTAGACTTTAACCATCTCCTGGATGGAGGAAATCAGTTGAAACAAAGACGGCAGGCTTTGTTGGATAACCTTGCTGTTTCACTTCAGCTCGTTGATCCCCTCGCCAAGAATGGGCATAGCCAGTCTCATGATGATTTTCTCTTTCTAAGGATTATATCTCTTCCAAAGGGTCGCAAGTTGCTTATAAGGTATCTTCAACTGATTTTCCCTGGCAACGACCTGATGCGGATTGTTTGTATGGCCATTTTCCGTCATTTAAGGTCATTGTTCGGAGTCATCTCATCCGACCCTGATGTCACCAAAACCACAGACAAGCTTGCAAAAGTTGTAAACTTATGCATTCACAACATGGAGTTAGGACCAGTAAGCGCATGTCTAGCAGCAGTATCTTGTTCTTCTGAGCAACCACCACTCCGTCCTTTAGGCAGTCCTGTTGGAGATGGAGCTTCCACAGTACTCAAATCAGCACTAGACAGAGCTTCTGAGCTTCTCCGTGCTAATAACTTCAATAACGCAGGCATGGCTCTGTGGCGTGCTTCCTTTAACGAGTTCTTTAACCTTTTGATGAAGTACTGCATCAACAAATACGATAGCATCATGCAGAATTTGAATTCACAATTGCCACCACATTTTGCTACAGAGATATCTGATGCAGCTGCACAATCCATTGTCCATGAAATGCCTATTGAGCTTCTACGTTCGAGCTTCCCACACATTGATGAGCAGCAAAAGAGAATACTAATGGAGTTTCTAAAACGATCTATGCTCGGAAGCCAGAGAACTGAGCCAGTCCTAAGTTGATAGTGTATTAAGTTTTGAAGCAGGATAGAATCAAGAAAATCTTATCGCTATGTTTGTACAAACCTGTAAGATGGTGTAGAAACCAAGACAAGAAAGGTAGAGAGCATCAAGTCAAACTTTGTTTTGCAGCCGTTGAAGAGTTTTCAAGCAATTTGTATATGTTCTATCTTGTCTTTAGTTTGGTCTTTCGCACTAGTTTCGACTTTAGTTTCGAAACCTTAGGAATCTTTATTTTATTTTTTTTGTTCTGTTATGTTTACCAATAAAACATTTGGAGTTAAGTTTTGGTAATGAATTCAATTTTTTTTTCATCTTCTTCTTGCAAGTGTTAGCATTCAAGAGCGTTGTTTGCACACACCATATAGAGGCGTGGATAATAACAGAGGCGGAGGAAAAGATGAACATTTCGGAGGTGTTTGAGATGATGGTAGAGAAGAAGAGAATGCCTAATGAAACAACATATGTAATAATCATTGAAGGGATAGCTCATGAAGATTGGAGCTGGCTAAAGATGTTATTAAAGAGCTGAGATCATGTAATGTAGTGGGAGAGGATGTAGCAGATAGGATTATAATGCAGTTCAATTTAGATTGATGAGGCATTTTTAATACACATTATTTTTGATGTTTGTATCATTTTTTATGACTGAATATAAAAAGGATCTATATATATATACAAACACTAGAAGTCTTATAAATTCAAAGTATTTTTGAGTTTTACAACATTTTTAGAGAAGATAACATTTTATAGAAACATGAGTACAACTTAAGATTTTACTGAACCAAAGCACTTGTGTTGTACACAAGAAGAGCTCCTCCAGCTAGAATTCCGGCGAGTGTCACCGCCCAAATTGCCAATCCGGTGACTCCTCCCTTGTACACGTCACCTGATGCTGACCACTCGTTCTCGTTGTAAATAGGACTACGACCCAAAAACATTAAGATCATATATTATTTCAGAGGTTCTAGAACATATGTTATAAAAGATTAATTTATTCACCTGTATCCATCAACGTTAGCTCCATACTTGTCCACGAACTTGTAAACACCGTATCCCTACGCTTAAACGACAACGTTTAGATTATTCACGTAACTACTATCAGAAATTAAACGACATCGTTTTAAAGTATTAACCTTGCCCTTTCTGCCGGAAGCATCGACGCCGTCCCTCAAGTCCATGCTACCGTTAACTCCTACATAAACATCAAATATACTGTAATTAGCTATATTTGAACAGTAACGTGTGTATATTATAAAGTCTGTGGATATATAATATACGAACCATAGGGCTTATCGGTTTTGATCTTCTTGACACCACTGGCTATGATTTTGAANTCTCCGCCGTGAAACCAGCTGGTTTCAATGTTACCGATGATAGCATCACTGAAGAAGCCATTTCCCACAAGATTAAACTTTTCTTCTACTCTCTCTCTCGATTCTCTAACCCACAAGATAAAGTGTGTGTCTCTTCAAATATGAGAGACAAGAGTTACGATAAGTGATTATGGTTTTGACACGTGGCGAATGTTGTGTGGCTTTCGTCGGGATATCTTACTTACTAACGTTATCTTCAACTGGGTTACGCAGATCCGTCAGATTAGTTTTGCTTCGCTTCTTACTGCCACGTCGGATTTTGAATTATTTGTTTTTAATAACCTCTATTAGTTTGTTCAACACTCTTCTACGTTGGAACTTGTTAACCATTTACTGAATAAGATTTAATACTGCAACAGCTATAAACGGCTAGTAATAACTTTGTTTTTCTATAAATTCACACTTTTGAATCTTATTTTGAGTCTAATCAAACAAAAAAAAATTGTATAAAAAAATTGCTTCTTCTTTTCTATTTTTGTTTTATAAACTCTTCTCTTCTACGAGATTATGCATTCAACAAAAAACTATTCATTTCTCTACTTTTTTTTTTTTATAAACTCTTCTCTCCCACAAGATTATGCATTGATCAGAAAGCTACTCCTTTTTTGTAAAGGTAAATCTTCTTATTTTTTCTTTTGATTTAGATTCAATATAATCTAAAAACTAAAACACTTTTTATTTGAAACTGTGTGTCTTTTGTTTATTTATTAGGTTTGGTTTAGCTAAAAGATAAAAAAAATACTGTATTCCAATTTTCAACCAGATATAATGAAATATATAGAATATACTAATTTTGAGTTACTAATTTTTGGCTACATCAAAAACCAGTTATGGTTTTAAAATGACTAGATATGTTTATTTACAAACAAACTTTGGTTACTGTTGGTTTAGACTAGTTTTGATATTTTAGCTAATCTCTCATGGGTTTTTTTTTCTGTAGGTGCTGAGATGTTTGTTAGAAGGTGGAAGCTCTCACCAATGATTTAGTTTTTAGTAAATAATATTTTAAAATATTTATTTAATATAA